>OZ005748.1:532500-652500 GCA_963930835.1 Spongia lamella | reverse complement strand
ATATCACTACTTTTTTGGAAGTATAACAGATGTTATTACTAGCAAGCAGCAGAGAAGTACTGCATGGGCATGCTTAGCACACAATATTATAAATTAAACTTTGAAGCTTAATTTAGAAAAAGTCAGGCCCGCAATTTTTTTTAACTTTCACTACAGAGTGATACATGAATATAGATTGTGTATCTGAAAGTTCATGCAAATCATATGAAGGGGGTCAAAGTTATGGCAACTATCAACCTGCAGTGTAATAGCCCTTCTCAAATACATTCAAGTGTTTACTTCAGACTGAAAATAGTATGACAGGTAGAGCATACATGAGAGAAGTGCTGATACAAATTTGGCTGCATGGAATCCATGAAGAAATGAGTGAGTTATTAGACAAACAAGTGAATGTACAAAAAGAAAGTTTGAAAAAACTTCCAGGGTTCACTAAAGCTCCCGCAAGCCCACAAAAAAGTGTGCAATGAAAATGAAAGTAGAAGAAAAAAACGACTGCCGTATAAAAAATTTTGTGGTGATAGGAAGGACTTTATAAGGCCGTATCAGAAGAATGGCTGAACCGATTTCGATCAACTTTGGGTTATTGGTTCTTCAAACAATGAAGGTACTAATTCTCTAGTTAACGGGCGAATCGGGTGGGAAAGGATGGTTTGTCGTGCGTAGTCACACAACAAGCGCCATAAAACTCGCAATGGCTGGTACTTAGGAATGGTGGCACCAATTTCCTCCATTCTCAGTTTATTGATTCTATATAGTAAGAACATTGTGGCTCTGTATTAACTAAGGGATAGCTTTCATGGCGGCTTAGCTAGAGCATTTGTGAATTTGAGGGCGGTGCTACGTGTAAATAACTCACTCAGTGGTCGCGTTGCTGCGCTTCTTCTTGGCCTCGCGACTCACTATCGTGAGTCTTGATATGTATTACCGGAAGGGGCCGTAGCTAGCACAAAAAGTCACTGATAATAATTTTACTCCATCCAAAAACATCCTGTATAAACACACAGACATCCAAAAATCAAGTCTCAGCCTCTCTACTCAGGTCTGCATTCATATTGACTGGGCCTGGGGCTTAACTACACTACTGAATTAATTAGATTTAAGAGTGTCAAAAAATATTAATGATATAGTGAAAAGTATTAATCTAATCTCATGCACAAGATGTTAAGAAACTACTATAATGATCAGCAGCTGCATGTACCACATATAGCTACTGTAACTATGGCAAAGCTTTTGGGAGAAAATAGTTTCAAGGATTTATTTCATGGCTTGATAAACAACCATGTTTTCCCACACTCCACATATAACTATGTACATAGATGCCATAAACTATACTGAGAGCAATACTGTAAGAGATTTCTAGTGAATAGTGATGTGAATATTCAGTTAGTTGTCATTACAGAATATTCAATGCTAAAATATCTATTTGATTGAGCCCTGAACAGGTTTGACAAAGCTGTTGAATTGCTAATCACTCAAAAAGTATTAAAATCCACCAAATATCCAAATTTTTAATCCATAAAAATAAAACACTGTCAAATTTCCCACTTTGCAGTATATATAGCTCATCCAAATATACAGGATTTGATGATGGTATTCAATAAAAAATAAGTAAAAACATTATGTTGATAATTAATTTTTGTTCAGAAAAACAATTACTGCTTGTTTGTAACTAAAAGTGTTGCCTTTAGAATAGTAGAAAATGTGTGATGTATAAATTGGTTATTCTAATGGGATATCTATATGCAGTTAAATATAGATGCACTTACCTAACTAAAATCATCGGACCTTATAGCTACTGTATATGGGAAAAGGCGAAAAGCTTTCACAATTGTGTCGAATATTCTTTTTGGTTATTTGTATGTGACTAGCTATCAGGCATAATGATGAAATTATTAAGTTGTTATGGTGTTTACAATAATGCATTATTCAATATCGCCCAACCCTACTATACAATAACAAAACAAACTTAATGATTTATATAACCTCTTTCACATCTCCAAACATCTCCCACTGCCATCCACATTACTGATGATCCATTACTCAACACATCACACACATATGATGGATCTCCAGTACCATTAAAGCCTTCTTGACACTGCAGTTCACACATTGATTGATATGTACTACTGCAAGATTCAGCCAACATGCTGTTCATTGGTAGTGATGATGAGGGACACTTCATGATGATACAAAATACTGGTAATCCACTCCAGCTCCCATTACTCTGACAGGTCCCAGTGTTACTACCTTGTAGCTCATAGCCAGTGTTACAAGTGAAACTACAAGTGTCTTCATAGGAAGGAACTCCATCATCTCCCAGTAAACAATTGATCATCCCATTAGGTTGTGTGAGACTTGGACAAGGAACTACATTCATATATCAAGAGTCACGTGTACAGATGTGGCCAATACCCAATCACATGAGCTAGTGTCTTGGCAGGCTAATTGGTTATTTTAGTTATTATTTTTATATTGCTGCCAGTAATTTGAGTGAGTTAGTGCTTTTTTGCTAACCGCATTTGGACGCTTGTATATAAGCGGAAAATCACAGGCATCAAAAGTTGAATGCTTGTGAGCATATATAGCGCAAGGTTCAAGTTTAAATTATTTCTAGTGTCTTAAAACTACACAGCAAAACTTTGGTCAAACTAATTAACTAATTTGTTTATAAGTAGTTTTCTAAAATAAATCCTTAAATAAATACACACTGAGTGTATGATGAGCAGATGTCTTGGGCATTTACCAAAAATCTCTGAGTCACAGTCAGGATTCACAAGTTCGAAGTTTCTCAATATACGGTATCTCATCTCTCAACACCATCCTAAATCATGCCATACATATCTCATACGGTATGAAGAATTTCAGCCTTGATTTGAAGTAATGTTTAGACTATAGCTACACATGGCATGAACAAGTTTTAATATAATGCGGACAGCTAAAATATTTATAGCTATAGCAATATTATTGTCATTACATCAAGATAATCAACGGATTTCAGTTATTGTGCCAATAAGGATGATTTTGTCATTTCCATACACATTTAAGTTGTATCACTATATCAAAATCGTGATATATCGATATAAAGTTATGATAAAGGGTTTGTTCACCCATAAAAATTAGCTAATACACTTTACTGTATCATTATATCGTTGTATTGTGATAATAGCATTGATACGCACGAATTGTGTATTGTTAACTATATAGTATCAGTTAACCGATTCAAATACATATATATACCTCTGCTGCACACATCATCAGTACCACTCCAGCTCCCATCACTCTGACAGGTCCTAGTATCACTACCAGTTAGCTCATAACCAGTGTTACATGTGAAACTACAAGTGTCTTCATAGGAAGGAACTCCATCATCTCCCAGTGAACAAGATATCACTCCATTGTTAGGGGTAGTGAGTGGATGACAGGATACTATAATATTAAAACAAGAATAACTTAAAGATTGTCTGTTTGTATAGGGATCGATCTCCGCAACACAAAGTAATGAAATAAGAGCTACGAATACAAGTTCTTAGTAAAATCTACAAGATGTAATCCCTACTTTGGCAGAATAATATGAGACGATACACCAAGCCAATAACACTATATAATATTGTAACACAACCGAGTCATTTCAAAGGACATGGCAAACAAAAGATGTTCCATGTGTTTCATAATATAATAGATCATGTGAAGCAGGTCTATTATATCACATGACATTCCAACAAGAAGCCATATTGGGTTCATGCCCAAGGAAGATGAAAGTAAACAGTCTAAACACCATAACACACAACAAAGGTTTGAGCCAGCTGATATAACTTCTTCCCTGAGAAAAAATATAGGCTATGTATGCAGCAATTCAGATGGTAGATCTGTTCTTGTGGTCACCAGGTTGGTAGGCAGACAAAAATCTCATTGTTTATGAAAAAATTTGTAACTTGACTTCTAATGCAATCTTGAATACATTTTTGGGATTGAAAATGTTGTACCAATAGATCTCTGGGCAGATTTTGGATCGATTATTATTTCAAGGTTGTTTTTTGGGTGCGTTTTCTGGAAGCCATTATTTTCCTTTTTGATCCCTAATATTAAGCTTAATGATAATTTAAAATACGGAAAACAATGTTATATAAAGCCATACCTCTCCTGCACATGACATCACTACCACTCCAACTCCCATTACTCTGACAGGTCCTAGTGTCACTACCAGTTAGCTCATAACCAGTGTTACATGTGAAACTACAAGTGTCTTCATAGGAAGGAACTCCATCATCTCCCAGTAAACAAGATATCGTTCCATCCAATGGATCTGTTAACTCTGAACATTGAACTATGCAATGAATACAAAGTCAAGACTCCTATAAAATTTACATACGTAGCTACTCACCTCTCTGACAAGATGTTGACCCACTCCATCCTACACTATTAGTATCCTCATCAGTCACAACACATGTGTATGAGCCTCCTACTCCAGTGTAACCATCAACACAGACAGTAGTACATGTTGACTGGTACCGTGTGTCACACGATGACTGTAGTTGTGAGTTATTAAGAGGTGGTGATGTGGAACAATTTAATACAACACATATTGGATCTCCTTCACTCCAACTTTGATTAGCTAAACAAGTTCCATTATTAGATCTTTGTAATTCATAGCCTGCATTGCAGGAGAATGTACAAGTGTCCTCAAACACTCCAATAGTAGCTCCATTTGGACACTGAAGAATTCCATTCAGTAGAGCAGGACACTGAACTACACATAACAAAAAATTTAGCTACACTGGCTATAGCACAAGTAGCTATAGCTACCTCTTCTGCACACATCATCACTACCACTCCAGCTCCCATCACTCTGACAGGTCCTTATAGTGTCACTACCAGTTAGCTCATAACCAGTGTTACATGTGAAACTACAAGTGTCTCCCTCATAACCCACTCCTACTCTACCAGAACTACATGACATCATCATCCCATTGGCTGGCATTGATAGTTCACTACACTGAATATCTACAACACATTACATCATAGCTAACCATATCCACACAACCCTGTCCAGCTTTCATAAAAATTAAGAAATTCAGTAAATTTATTAATAACCAGAGTTACATATACAGTTACGTACATCAGTAATATAATATTATAACTACAAACTACATGGAGAATTGAACTGGTATTGATAAACTGTTATGTATGGGCAGCTGGCCAGCCGACTGCACTATAGCTACCAATAATACAAGAACTAGAACTGGAATTAAAATAAGCAAATAATACTGTATCACTCACCAACTAGGATTAGCTACTTAGCTACATGTTGCTAAAACATGATTACATCATTGCATCTGGGTAGCTCCGTACATACACATAATTATAAAACACATTCAAGATTTAATCCCTACTTTGACAGGCATACAATTATAAGCAGTCCATCATGTAGCCAAAGTAGGATTTAAATCTTGTAGATGTACTAGAGAATATGTTTCATTTGTGCACATAATATGTAGCTAGCCGTAACTACACTGTGAACACATGCAGTAGCCAATGTTGGCTGGTAAGTGATAGTTAGCTATTTGCTCACTATTTCCTATAATTCTAACCAAATAGTTTCTATTACATGTACACAATTGATTACATAGTTATGTATTTTCGTTTAATCTGCACAACAAGGCCGAAAAGCCTTAACTCATAACACTACAGCTAAAGTTATAGCTATCTACTTCTGGTAAAGTAACATTTTATTCTTTAAGCCAAGTAACACACTACATTTAGATGAAATTTAATGAGTATTAAATTTAGCAATAGCACATCAATACTCTTTAATAGTGTAGTCACAAAATATTAGTGACTGTTTATTAGAGAGTATCTATCAAATACTAATCATTAAAACTGCTAAAATAGAGTACATCTTTAATTCTTAAAGTTGTTGGCATTTTTTGTGATATTTAGCTATAGTAAGTACATACTGCATACTGCAGTGATTGCAACTTGATATCGCTTGTCTCACGGCTAGTCAGGCCTAGCTACCAATGTCACAAAGTGATAGTTCATGAATCACGATAATTATATCGATTAATTGAGAGGATGCTGATATTAATTAATTGATCACCTGTGGTAACAATCAATTATATCAACATCGATTCACAGCCCTACATTCTATATGTACCTAACTACCCACCACAGTTCTTATATTAACTAGCTATGTACACTCTTGATACTTTATGGAATACAAAGCACCGTTGTGCTCATGCAAACTACAATAAAATGTTTATTGAGCAAAATCGGATGTGTGAACTGTGCATGCATGTTTGCTGAATTTGGTCACATATTCAAATACGTAGAACAATTAGGATCAAAAGTACCCTGAACAAACTTAAGAACATTATTTATTTATTTTTAATGGAGACTATATATAGCCTGATCATTATGATAAGTATTGTTTTGTCAAATGCATGTAGCTATTATTAATTAGCTAATTAGCTAAGACTACTTAGCTATACATAGCCAAGTAACTATACTATCCAACAGTTAGCACATTCAATAGAAATTTTATACTGTAGCAAAAGCATAAGCTAAAATCATTATGTTACTGTTGAGCATCATTGAATTCAAATACACATACACTTACCAATAGTAAACTGAATCAATGGTTGTCTATTATTATTATCATCCTCATCAGCATCACCGAGGTTAACTGAAGTTTGAGCAGGTGATCCATCAAACTGATACAATCTATATCCATCTGTACGTATGGTTCTCACTCGATAACGTGATCGAGATGGAAGATAATATCCTGCAACATCTCCTGACTGAAACTCTATTGTGTTATTACCAGTGAGAATAATATTTGCTACTCGGTTATTATTATTATTGCCAGTCACTCGATCACTGGACTGTAGTTGAACTTCACCAACTTTGTTATAAACTGTTGAACCAGTTAACTCTGGTCGCCACACTTGGAAAAAAGGATAGTCCCTTCTACTATTGCTACGAGTTACTCTAGCTCTAATGCCAGTTATTCTACCATTGCAAGTGAAGTTGAGTCGTGGAATGATTGCTAGTCTATCATAATCTATTTGATTATCACCTCTTTGCTGAACATTAACATTATCAATACAGACTTGTCCACCTAATAGTGAATTGTTCATTAATAATTACTATACATTCTAATGACATACCAGACAAATTAACATAACACAGTAGCATCATCATAGTTATCATATATCTTCCTGTAACAAGTGTAGTCCATTGTGTTCTCCTTAATGCTAAAAACAAATAATAATATACAATTTGTGTAAACCTATATATGATACAAACATGGCGGGTTTTCAGAGCTGGTCACATAGCTATAACATGCATATAGCTACATACTAGAAGTAGTTACTCACTAGCAAAAAAGATTATAATAACAGCAAAAGTATAAACAAATGGTCCGCCTCCATTATTTGTGACAAGAAATCTATAGGAATCAACTATGCCAATTAATCTTATTAGCTAAGATGTAGTATTCAGTGCTACTTGATAAAATAATTAGTGGTCTGGCCACGTGAGACTAATGGTAGCTAGCTAAATAATGATAGCAGATTGTGTGAAGCATAAAGATCATGTGATAGTAGATTTTGTGCAAGTTTTGTGATGGCAGATTTTGTGAAAATTAATTCTATTGGTCAAAGGTGCTAAATTGCTAGCTAGCTATATAACCAGGAGCCAAAGCTGTAAGTTGATTATCTTTAAGATCACTGTATAACTCTCCATACCTTTATACGCTAGTAATATGAGAATATCCTAGCATAATCAGACAGGAACATGCCCCCATGCAGTGCATGCAGTGGTTGAAATCAAGTTCCACACCCAATGCAGAGTAGCTACATTGTAGTTTTACCTGCATGTTGTAGCACGTAGTACAGAGCAATGATTCTAACTACCTGTATTAACAGGCTTACAGCCTACTAACAGGTCCCTAGTGGGATAGTGTTGTGATACGTAAGTAATACAGGCTATATATGGTTTACCACCATCCTCCTCCAAGCCCTGATCGCAGTCGTTATGATCAGTTGCAATTATACAGTCTTACAAACTAGCCAGTATAGTATAAAAAGAGATTATGTTCTCTGCCAAGTCCTGGCATTGAAACCCACCTAAAAGTGGCCCGCAACAGTGGCTCACTTGAATTGATGCCGGGTTATCTAATCAACTCAGTGGTCATTGTAATCTATGAACATAAATTATGCATAACTTTAAACAAACTTACAGTAGACAATGAACACTTGCATGGTCTGTCCGTATACTATACTTCACTGATTTCCTTTCCGGTAGGTGTGACATGTGACAGACTTACCTTGCATGCATGTGCATACATATAACATTTGATAGCTAATAATAGCCTAGTCAGTTCTCCTGATAGTAGTCACGTGCAGAGGTATTTAGTTAGCATACATGCATTCACCTTACTGCCAAGTCTCTGTGGACAAACTGTTTAGCTACCACTGACAGGGGCTGAAGGGGGGGTCAAAATATAGAGGTGGATCTTTGAAACAGGGGTCTGGGGGCAGCCCCTAGAAGCTATAGATGTTTTATTCTTAAAACACTAAAATCATTGGTAATACAAGATTTTGAGCATATGTTTAGGTAAATATAAGGAATTCGAACTTCCTAACTATATATGGAGTAGGGGGTGTGGTGGGTGCAACCCCATAGAAGGTATGTAGGTTATTTTATCTGATAAAGTAGTGAAATGACAAGAAATAGTACATTTTATACCATTACTTCATTCTTTTGGCTTCCCTGATATAATTAAGGAAGGGGGTCATCTGACCCCTATGACCCTCCCCTCCACCCCTGAAATCTGAGATAGGCGATCATAGGTCATTCCTGCTGAGATCTTCTGACAAATTTTAGTATTATTAATGGTACTAGACAGCTAGCTTTAGATAAACCGCAGAACCTGCTATTTCTTGATTCATTTTATAAGTACTGCATGTAGGTAGCTATAATACTATTTATAATTCAAAAATGAAAAAGGAAAATGGGAAAGAATTCTAGAAAATAGTCCATAGAGGCCAAAAACAGGTTTTTACTGATTCAATTCCTATAATTATAAATCAACTTGGTACTTACTTTGGCTCACTTCTTAAAGGTCCTGATAAGTTAAATATCATATAGATGCCATGCCAGGCTATGATGAAGATCTTGACAGAAATATATCTAGCTAAGACAGAATTTAGGATTGTGCTAAATGCTCTGAATATAAATAAAGCTCCTGGTATTGATGGAATCCCAGGAATTGCTTTTAAATCATTCTCTGACTAACTAATATCTTTTACTGTAATAATCTTTTTACCAAAGAAAGTTACCCTGAGAGCTGCAAGGAGTATTGGTGTAATTAAGCCTTTATATAATAAAGGTAATCCTATTGACCCAAAGAATTATAGACGGAGGTATAACTTTGCTTCCAATTATGGGTAAGCTATTTACACAAATTCTAGCAAATAGAATAGCATTTTGGGCTGAAAAACACAATATATTAGCTAGTTAAACTTTAAAATTATACAAATAAATCATGGTAAACTTTATCATATTTTCTATCATCAAAATTTTGCACCATATTGTACTTCTTTTAATAATTTCATATAGCCCACGAATCCACTATGTCATTGTGTATAGTATACATGACAAACAGACACACACGTACGCGCGCACACACATACAGGCTTAACTGGAGTTAACAATAAGACATCATGTGTTCTGGATGATACCACAAGCCAAAAGGTGCAAAAAGTCAATTGGTTTGCCATGAGGCATAGCCGGCTAGTATCAAAATGTGGCTCGTGTATAAATTAACACCCACCCACACACTAGGCCCACAAGTGTGCCCAACACAACCAACCATGTAGGCCAATGGATACTTAGAGGGTGTGCAATTTACATGCATATCCGACCAATGGCATTAATCTACAAGCAAACTTCCATATCAGCTGTGCTCTGCACTGTTCTGGTTAACTAGGGGTAATTTGCTGTTGACAGCCCACATGAGGGCAGCAGAACTGCAAGCTGAATGCTCGAGTTAGGATTGTAAGAAAACCCTCCTAGCTCCATATACTGAAGCCACTAAATGTAAAAGATAAAATGTTGCCATCCAGGAAACAGCTAACTTTATTAGTTACAATAGTCGCAATCAGGCCAAATCCTGACCACCTGCAAAAGCCCATGCAGCACATATGACTATTATGAGGACAACAGAAATTTTTCTGGCATTGTATTTCCATTATAGCTATGTAGCTAACATTTATCTGTTTAATATAGCTACTCCGCATGTTATATTGTAGTGTACATGTTTATATACTGCATGTATAATTTATTAACTAATTTTAGCCTATACGTACCTCCAAAATATTTCCAGTATGACAGCTGGATGGCTATTAAAACAGCAATCACATTCCAATTATCCATAGTGAATTGATCATGAATATCTGTAAATATATGTATAAATATAATCACACATTCATGCAGTAGTTTGACATTTAGTTGCTGCACCTTTTGCAATCTAATGTTTTATCAAAATTATTAGTATCCAGTGTTCTTACCTGCAATGCTGTCTCACCCTTAGCTATACATGCATTGTATGTATGTATAGCTGTATAACTATATATAGTTAATTGCATGCATGGTGTAGCTATACCTGCATATTGCTATAGCACAAATGAAACTTTGGCAGGGGCAAATTTAGCCAATTGATATCGCGATTCACTGCTCCATATTTATAGGCCAGGTGACAGCTATGAGCAGCAGTTTAGAAATGTTGATAGCTATAGCTAGCTAGCTATATAGCCACAAATGAGACTATTGATAAGTTAGTTACTTGTGCATGATCCACGTGGATCATTAGAAGATGAATACCACTGAGAAATCCTACATAGGGTATAGCTATGTAGTGATAATAATTATACTGAGTGCATGAGCAGTGGGAATCTGGAAACCTAATAGCCATATATGGGGTGAGAACTGAGGTGAGCGTATGGGCACAGACTATTCAGTGCCGGCATGGTGTAACTATATAGGCAGTTCAGTGTTTCCAGGACTGTCACAGTCTATATTAGAGTAACACATGCAAACAAACCTGACTGCTTTAATAGAGAGTTTGACTGTTCTATTAGAGTAACACAAACAAACTTAACTGCTAATATTGTTGAGTGTTCTATTAGAGTATATCCACCACTTTCTGTTTGACATGCCGCCTTGGCAAGAAGCCAAACCGCGGTTAATTTATGGTATACCGGCTTCATTAGTGCTGGCAAGATTCACTATGTTTTATCAATTGATGATTCATGTACCTTGACCCTGCGGCCCGGGATTGTCTAGAATCTTTAGTCCGTCAGTTCTTTCGGTCAAGGTCATGTACACCCCATACCGCCGGCACCATGCACTGACGGCCGGCGTGACAATATCATAACTGGCTACAACATATAGGCTATATGATCTACACACATATACATACGATTACAACACCGGCTATACTGAGCTAGCTACGCAGATGACTTGATCTATACAAATAGCTCAGTATAGCTACTGACTTAACTATCAACGGTAGCGCTAGCTAGCTCAGTATCACACCGGCATAGCCGCCGGCTACATTATACTGAAAGCTTCGCCGGCCTTAATTGATTATAGCTCAGTATACTGACCTTCAATATCGGAATGCCGGTCTGTTTAGTTAGCTCACTATAGATAGACTGTCTATTTCGGTTGATCCAAATATGAAACCGCGGCCCGCTAATAAATTAGCTAACCGGTCACGTGCACTGATCAAACTTTATTATTTAATTTATAGCTATTCGGTGAACCATACATACATGCATAACTATATGCAGCCGGAGCATGCATGGTGGATATACCTTTAAAGTATATGAATTTCATGTTGTTGTCATTTTGGTATGAAATTCATGGCTACTTTAGATTTGATAGTGCATGTAGCTATAGCTACATAGCTAGCATCAGACCTGGAAATTCATTGTCATTATATACTGATAACTATATATGGCATATATACATGATGCATGCATTCAAATAATTATTGTATGGTATTTAATAGTACAAGCATATAATTTATGTTATCATACACAATTCTCCCACCCACATGCATACCAGCATGTAGTTAGTAGCTTATATATACATGGTGAACTTGTGTGGTAGCTAGCTATTCACAAATTTTCTATATAGCAAAGGTTTATGCAGGTGTTATTAGTATAGCTAGCTACGAGTTTTATGTTTTGCATACACCTCCCGGCATCATTTAAACAATCAATAAAGAACATCATGCATATATAATTGTAACTAGCTATATATCATTGGGAAATAACTGTATTATATTAGACAATGAAGTTTTGCTATATATAGGCTATCGTATATTACGCTGATGCTATTTATAGGCTATCAGTACTACATGCATGGCATAGCTATATTGTATCTAAAGATTGCACGGGTACACTATAAATACCACAGCACGTGTATATTCATGCATGCATGTATGCATGCATGAATATATAGCCGCTATAACTGTACTGAAACAAAAATTGCATGTATAGATATATGCATGCGTCTTTCACAAATTGAGACCATAATGCATTATGAAGTTTTTGGCATATACATGCCAAAAACTCAATGTAAGCTACTATATAGCCATGCAGGGCCAGCTACCATGTATGCAGCAAAAGGTGTGTAGATATATACACATAGCTAGCTGCATGCATGGTTTTACTTGGCCTCATGGGGCAAAAGAAGAATCTGTATGCATGGGGCCCATGCCATAAAATGTGGTAGAGCAGTAGCCACTAGCTTTATATATATACAGTACACGCATGCATGCAGATGTAGCTATATTTTCAGGGATATTTATATATAGATATATAGCTATCATGACTGCATCAGTGACCTCAGTAGAGGAATGCCGAGTAGCTAACTATATAACTATCTAAGGTATTAATCATCATGATTTTCAAACAGCTATTATAATTATTATCATCATCACATACACCTATCATTGCTTGCAGTTAGTGGCATTCAATAAACCCACATATAGTCGCACGTGATTAAGCGTTAATTAATAAGAATATGACTCACGTTTTGTCACAACGCCGCTGCCACGATGCAATCCGATGATGTTAAAGAGATTGCAGCTGACGAATTGGACTTAGATGGATTTTTTGAGGACGACATAGCGCCAAGACCAAGTACCTTTGCTGAAGGGCCTGGAGCAGGTGAAGCCGTGTATGACAATTCCGCAGGATTAGACGATTCTGTTTCGTATGGATCACGTGTGTATAATACCAGCTCAGATACCACAATTGGGTTCGATGAGTCCTGTGGCAGTCAATGGATTTTTCCTAGTAACCTCCCCACACGTAGTTACCAATACAATATTGTACAGAAGGCCTTGTTTACAAACACCCTGGTTACCTTGCCGACTGGTTTAGGAAAGACTTTCATTGCTGCAGTAGTGATGTACAATTTTTACCGATGGTATCCCTCAGGGAAGATCATCTTCCTTGCTCCAACTAAACCTCTGGTAGCCCAGCAGGTGAAGGCTTGTTACAATATAATGGGGATACCAAAGGAACACACAACAGAGATGACTGGTATGCTCATAAACACATTTTCTGATGTATCTATGCTGTGTTATTGGCAGGAACTCTGGCCCCAGAGAAAAGGATTGAAGAATGGAAAAGAAAACGTGTGTTTTTTCTCACTCCCCAAGTAATGCAGAATGATCTAACGCGATCTTCTTGTCCAGCTAAGCAAGTTGTGTGTGTAGTGTTTGATGAGGCACACAAAGCTCTTGGCAACTACGCCTACTGTCAAGTAAGGTTATCAAAAATGTGTGTCCAGCAGTTATGTGGCTTCATTGTATGTATGTATGTATGTATGTATGTATGTATGTATGTATATATGTATTTATGTATGTATGTATGTATGTATGTATGTATGTATGTGTGTACCTATTTAGGTAATCAAAGGACTTGTTGCTATTAGCAACCACTTTAGGGTGTTAGCTCTAACGGCTACTCCAGGAGATGACTTGAAGGTACTGTAATATATACCCATGCACACAACATTAATTACCATACATATGTGCACATACACACAACATACACGTACACTCACATACATACACACATTACATAGCGTGCTAATGTATTGTGTACAGTTATATGGTGTACACAGGCTATTCAACAAGTATTAACAAATCTAATGATTTCACACATTGAATTACGATCTGAGGAATCCATTGATGTTAGGCCGTACGTCCATCAGAGGAAGGTCGAGAAAGTGGTAGTGTCGCTGGATGGTGAAATTAAAGAGATCAGAAATGCATTTCTTAAAGTGACAATAATTGTATACGTATCATTGTATATCATCTTTTTGTTTTTCTTTTCAGATTCTATCAAGGATAATTAATCGGCTGGTTGGTCACAGGGTCTTGTATGCTATTGATGCTGACAAGCTGTCAAGATATCAATTGCTTCAAGCACGTGATAAATTCAGGTCTAATCCTGACCTCCAGGTAACCATGACAACCACCAATGCATGTGTCTTCATTTGTTGCTTTATGTTTCAGCTTTGTGAGATATGCTAGTTTCTTTTTCTTTAGGGTAGGGTTCCGGTTGGAAGTGTGGAAGGAGATTTTGCCATCTGCATTAGTTTGTATCACGCCTTTGAACTACTGCAGGTTCACGGCATGAGGTCATTTTACCAGACCGTGAGCCAGTTTCTTGATGGGCCGCCATCACGAGGACGGAGTGAGGTTATCAACGATGTGCAGTTCAGTAACATGTTGCGAAGACTTCGTGGTAAACTTGAAGAGACGGACAGCATGGATAGTGGCAGTGGGGCCGATTCTAGAACACCGCTGTCACAGATGTATGCACACAATGTTGGCCATTCTTTCTTTTACAGTCACCCAAAGTTGAGAAAACTAGAAGAAATTGTTCTAACACATTTTAAGAATGATGATTCCTCATCCAGCCCCGCTCAAACTACCTTCTCTCCTAGTGGTAGCTTACAGAAAGGGAGTGTTTCCCAGAGGGACACTACACGAGTCATGATATTCTCGCAGTATAGGGAAAGCGTTAAGGAAATCGCAATGATGTTGTCAAGGCATTCTCCGCTAGTTAGAGTGATGAGTTTCGTCGGACAAGCCTCCAGCGGCAAATCAACAAAAGGCTTGACACAGAAAGAACAACTCCAGGTGAGTATCAAGATGTATATTTCACTACCAACATGTTACTGTATACATTGTAATTTTTTTGAGGGATTTTATTTCGCACGAAGAAATTGTTTTTTGAGCCACTGCCTCTTCTCAAGGAAAATTTTTGTGCTTGGATGGCTTACAGCAAACTTTACAAAATTTACGTCCCTCAAAAACAACTGCAACTGGTACATAAGCACATTGTTAACTGTGGTGATATTGAGTATTGGCACACTGCTAAACTGTGGCAAATCAATAGTTTTTACCCACTGAATGCTAAGACACGGTTATGTTTTCTTGTTCAGGTGGTGGCTAAGTTTCGTGATGGAGGTTACAACACTCTAGTGGCTACATGTGTTGGAGAGGAAGGCCTCGATATTGGAGATGTTGACTTGATCATTTGTTTTGATGCCCACAACTCTCCAGTGAGGTATGTGACTACAGTAACGTCATTTTAATAGTATCATGTGTGTGTGTGTAGTATTGTGTATTGCTGTAATTCGATCTGATTTAATTTGTCACATTAAACGGTTTTCATTGTAGGATTATTACTATTGTACACAATCCACAAATTGTATGAATATGTGTATCATTTACCATTTTCCTAGAATAGAAGCCCGAGGACTTATTTCCTTCCCAGTATATAAGACTCAGTGTTTAAATCTGTAAGGCTTCAAATACCGTACGGAGGGAAACTTTGGCGGTGGGAAAATTTGGCGAATTCACTACAAAAACACATTTGGCAAAAGAAAATTTGGCGAATTTCCCAGCCTTCGAAGATCGAGTAAAAATATTAATTTCATAAACGGACATTTACGGTGTCAAATGTGCGAAGATAGCGAGGATGGTGACATACACGTTTTCATTTAATTCAATGGTACGAGGGTATCACGAATACAAAAGTATATGGACTAACCCATTTGATGGAGAAGAGTTGATTTGTGAACGAGAAGTGGGTAATCATAGCGATCCACAGGCTGTGGCTGTGAAGAAGGAGATAAGCCACGTGCTACAAATTGTTGGACATGTGCCAAGACGAATATCATCGATTTGTTCAATATTCATCAGACGAGGTGGGGTTATCAGATGTAGAGTAACTGGACTTTGGCGTTATTCTTCTGACCTACCGCAAGGTGGCCTTGAGTTGCCTTGTATATTAACTTTCATCGCGAAGGATTTCAAAGAAGGTAGTAAAGCGAAGAGGCTTATAGAGTCCACATTGTCTATAGAAGTTTGTGAAATAGATTTGAATGAACCAGAGACACGGCCAGCGAGTACATGCAGTAATCTGGCACGGCGTTAGAGGCTCTTCGCTGCTTACATTCCGATTGATACAAATTTTTGTATCTTCGTACGCTTGTTTCTTTAAGAGGCATTTCCGGGTATTTCTTGGCGAAATAACGAAGGGCAGCTGTAACGCCATGCTCTGCAGCTCTTTTGCCGACTTCATACCTCTGAGCTGGAGTCAAAATTAAATAGGGCACCGACCTGCTGCCACGTCGTGCTTTATTCTTCACCTTAACAACTTCGGCATTTGCCATTTCAATTGCCTTTGGTGGCACAACATTACTCAAAGAGCTGCTAGGTTCTGGCAATCCTTCGTCTTGTATCGGCACGGGTACATACTTGAGATACTTCAAAATCGACATTGTAGTGGCGCACTTAAAGAATTCAATCACGTGAGATTTTTTTAACAGCTAAAATTTGGTTGGGGGAAATTTTGGCGAATTTATGGTCATTCGCCAAATTCACCAAAGTTTTCCACCGCCAAAGTTTCCCTCCGTACGGTACCAATTTTCAGTTAGCCTGAGAGTATTGTCTAAGCCTTTTGCTTATACACCATACATTATACATATGTGGATATTGAATAATTGGTGTGTGCAACACAACATATGTAAATGAGACTTATATTCTAAGTGTGCTTAAACACCCCGAATTGTAACTGGGACTGGCTTTTATCAGAGAAGGCCTTTATTCAAGGAACTATGGTATATAACAAATGAGTTGACAGTACTTATGTTGCTCATGTGATCACAACTTGTGTTGCTCATGTGATCATAAGTTGTGTTGCTCATGTGATCACTGCAGACTTATTCAAAGAATGGGCAGGACTGGGAGAAAGAGGAGTGGACGAATTGTAATTCTGGTAACAGAAGGAAAAGAAGAGAGAGTATGTCACATGATGTGTACAAACATGTTACAGAGAACACACTACACGTGTTGCTGATATATACTGTATAGCGGGAAAATTTGGTAAATTGTCCATGATTTACATCCAAATTTTACTTATAATTATTACCTTATGGCTGAATCTATCCATTCACCTAACTTTCCTTGCCAAACATTCATAACAATGAATTCAAACTTTTCCCCCACTGAACTTTCCCGCTATACAGCACTTGTTTTGCCATAATACACTGTAAAAGCCCTGTATATAATACACTGTATATATTTAGTACTATCTCCAAAACTTGACATTTTCTACAGTCATATTGTGTGTGCATGCAAAGGGCTTGCTGTATGTATCATATTGTTGTGTCTACAGGTATATCGGCAGAGTCAGTCTAACAAGAAATCGATTCACAGAACTATCAAAGATGGCTGCAAGTCACTACAGTTCTATGGCAACAGTTACCGGATGATACCGGAAGGGCAGCATCCACAAGTGTGTCATCTTCACATGCACGTCCCGGAGGAAACAACACCCAAGAAAGGTACAAAATCAGGTGCAGGCCATGCCAAAGGGAAGCAGCAAAGCCGTTTGAGTTTTGGCCTCTATCAAGGCCATATACCGGGAACACTGAAAGATGCGGAGTTATTGATATGGAAGGAGAGGTATGCTTTGTCTGACAGAGAGACCATCAATCTCCAACAAGCCGTGGCCACTTGTGTTAATCCTCAGAAGTTATTGTGTCTACAGGAACAAAACAAAATGGTGGACGACAACACACCCAGTGACACTGCGGAGTGCTCCAGTACAACCACCGTGTCACAACTGTCACTGAATCGGTGGATGGAATGGCAGAGAGCCCCAGTATCCACTGGATATATAGGACACTCTAGTGCTACTAGCCAGCTGGTGAATGTACTACAGTTCACCGAGAATGTTACAGTGACCCCAGATTTTATCATGAGCTACGATATGGAGATGCAAATGTTCTTAAATCATGATGATATTCTACCGTCATCATCTAAACAAAGAAACGAAGAAGTCATTTCTTCATCCTCTGCACCAACTACTGAGAGTAGAGCATCCGACAGAAAAGGCAAACGAAGGTTATGTTTTGACAGTGAAGATGAAGATTTTGTAACAACTAGCATTAAGAAGAAGCAAGCGACAACAGTGGGACTGTCTGCGACTAAGAATAGCAAATCTAGTTCCATGAATACGTCGATAAGCAATGACATAGTTGATAGTACTTCTGCTGGCAAAGTGGGTGTGACTGATGCACCGCCGCATGTTGCTGATAGCAGCTCTATCATTCCTCCCCCACCAAACATTGACTCACTAAGTTGGATGGATCAGCTGCCTTCATCCCAGTCTCCTAATAGAACAGTCACTTCAGCTCCACTACCACTGAACTACAGTACACCAGTGAAAACACCTTTGAAGACAGCAGCAGCCAAAGTACTCGCTCCAACCAAAGTTCTTTCTCCCAAAACATCACTCAAACTCCATCATCCTGTTTCTCCAGTTGGGACACCAGTCAAGTCAACCAAATCTGTTTCTATTATTGGTAATAAGCTTTTGTCTCTTAAACAAAGCACACCAACTTCTCCTAAGGGAAATAAGTTGTCTACACCCAAGCTCGTTGCTATGGTGAGGCCATCTTCACAATCTGTTCCTCAAGGCAATGACAAAGTTGTCACTCCTAAACAAACCAAATTGACATCATCTCCCAAACAAGTTTCTCTTGTAGGTACGCCATATTTTGTGAGGTATTCTGATGGTAACCAGGCAACCAAACAACCCAAACCGTCAACTAGTAAAGTGAAACAATCAAGCTCCTTACCAAAAACTGCTTCTAAACCAAATAAACAGTCACTAAGTAAATCTTCTCTATTGAATCTAAAGAAAAACCATGGTGGTACTTCAATAAGTCTTGTAGCCCAAACCAATTTAAAAACACCAACAAAGGCTCTTGATGTTAAACCAATAACTCCAATGGGTAGGCATGCCCTTGCCTCAAAATCTCCATCCATTGGCTCACCAACATGTGTTGCCGAGTCTCCTGGTAGATTTTTTGATGCCATAGATACGATACCGGAATCAGACTTGGAATGTGAGGAAATACCAACTGCTTCTGGTGGTTGTGTAAAGAACAACGAGATAGAGGAAGACAGCTTTGCAGTCCTTCACAATAAGAAGAAGAACAATCATCAACCATCATTTTTGTGCACGCAACTACCATCTGCTACACCACCCAGAACAAAAAGAGAAGTAATTGACTCATCAACAGATGACGATTTTACGCCAGTGAAGAAGAAAAGAAAATTTGATAAACACTCATCCACTGATACCACTCAAGAAGAAGGAGAAAATTATCTTGACCTAGAGGCAGAGGTGTCCTCTTGTGATGTAACGATAACAGAAGATAATGTCGAGGAACAAACTAACGCATATGATGTTGATGATAGTTTTATCAATGATGCTACACAATTGACCCAACTACCATCCAAGTCACCAGTTAACATGCAGGCCGTTTATAAACAGTCTCTGATTAGTCCAAACAATGTCATGTTTGCCGGTAAGCAGGCGGGACAGGAGGCCAAGTATCGTATGCGGATTAGCAGGAACCATAAGTTATTGCATCACTTCATGGAAAGGGCTGGCATTAAGATATTGCCGACTGATCAGAGTCACAGTGGGGTTGCTGATGAATCCTTTACTGGCAGTGAAGCAGAAGAAGAGTTCTTACCACTGAGTCAGGATTATAACATCGTAGACAATGATGTCATAGATGTTACTCCAAAGAAACCATCTAATAGGAGAGCTGTTATAATGTCACCTGATTCAATACTATCTCCTACTTCATCCCATCACCAGACTGTGCTTGATGTGCTCCCAAAAAAGACTTTATTCTCACCACAGAAGAAATCTCCAGTGGCAAGCAGTGGCAGTAGCAGTAGTGGTTGTTCTGAACACATCATTGTGAGCCCTAGCTTAATAGTAAGTTGTGAGGAATTGTTTTTCCACTTCTAAAAAAAGTTTGATTTTGAATGCTTTGCAGTTACAAATATATTTTATTTCACGGATTTCAAAATAGAATTATCACATAGCAAGAATATTTGGTATGGTATGGAATTGAATCTGGCGGTTTGGTGGATTTCAATAAAATGCCGAATCCAATTCCGCCAATCACTGACATTTGTACATGAAGCATTAGCTCTTATTTTAGGCCTCCACCAAATTAAAGTCTACCAAGCACCCAATAAAATTCACTGCTGTTATGTTTGTTACTTGTACATGAAATGTCAGCATTTACAAGTTTTTAAGGAAAGTCACAAAAAATTAATTTTTCATGGTTTAGATTATTTGTTTCCATTTATAGCTCACTCCTCCAGTTGGAACTGACTTTACTAGTCCACGATTGGCTCCTTTCTCATTAGGAATGGAGGATTGGATGTTCGGTGGATCATCTGTTGATCGCCTTGATCAACACAGCAGCTCAAGACATCAACATCTGATCACTGATTCTCCCAAGCTGGTGTCATCACAAGAGAGATTAAACTCCTCACAGCCATTAACTGTGTTGGTGGACTCTAAAGAAATATCAAATCCTCACGTACGTGTGTGTGTATGTGTGTGTTTACTTAATATTACATTCCAAGAAATGTGGCCACCTCAATTCATTGCCCCCAAGTTAACTATACGCCGTATGGCATAAAATTTTGATGGTCAAAAATAGTCTCGTGAACCAGACCCATTTCTCCGCAGGGCGCTTATCGATTGGAGATTATAAGCGCCCCGCTACGAAAGGGTCTGGTCAACTGCCTATACCTATTTTGTTCTGAATTGACAGATTTTGTCGATTGTGACGTAGGCTGAATTGAACGGCTTCGAATTACGTGTAGCATTTGCATTGGAGTCCGAATATTTTTCCTCCAATGTGAATGCTACACGTATTTCGAAGCCGTTCAATTCAGCATACGTCACAATCGACAAAATCTGTCGATTCAGAACAAAATAGGTATAGGCAGTTGACCAGACCCTTTCGTAGCGGGGCGCTTATAATCTCCAATCGATAAGCGCCCTGCGGAGAAATGGGTCTGGTTCACGAGACTAGGTCAAAAAATTGATGAATTTGACAAAAATTTGTCCATTCGTCAAAATATTTCTGTCAAATTTTTAAGAAATCCTACAGAACATGCACTGCTATACTTTTGCCTTGTATTGCACATTAAATAGAAACTCTGACTTGAAACAACTTTAGTCAATATTTTTTGTCAATGTAATTTTAGCTCATCAAAATTTTATGCTATACGGCATACAATATAATCAACAGGCCAGCACACAATTGTGACACTGGATTAATTCTCTTACAGATTGTGGCGCTGTTAAGGCAGAAACATTATGCTAAGGTGGTCGTCTGTCAACTGGGCTATGTCAACTATGTCGTCAGCAATCGGACAGCATTGCAGAGACTGATGGTATCAGGTATGCTCACTGTAGACATGCTGCCATGGGAAACATTATGTGGGAAAAGTACGTAGATAGAAAGTGTCACATATCCGACTTTAGTTCTGCCATGTTCATAGTAGAAATGTATACAAATTTTTAAGTGAAAATGTTCTGATAATATTTATCTGGTTTTGAGCTATGACATTCACTCGCCTGTTATTATGAGATGAACAGTGGTTGGCTATTTCATTTGACTGATGGTATTGTGTTCTTTATTGTTGTAGATCTGTGTTCAACAGCAGGTGTGCGTAAGGTGGCAGCTGAGTTGGGCAAAGTGAAGGAAATGTATGCAAGAATTTACGTACTAGTGGAAAAAGACAGTGAAAAGAAATCAGATCCATCAAGGTGGGTATATATCTCTAACAAGAAAATTTGGTTGTGTTTTAATTTGGTGGATTGGAAAATTTGTGCATCTGGCAATTTTTAATTTGATCGAGGCCTAAAACACTTCATGTGCAATTGTATTTGATGGTTTCGTCAAAATTTGCCACTATTATGGTATTTTGGTATTGACAGTAGATTAATGTTTGAAGTAAGAATTACCGTGTTTGCATTGTAGCATTGGTTGGATATTACTATAGTGGAAAAATGAAATGTAATTTGGTTATAATCTACCTATCACCCAAATTTCCCAATCCACCAAATTTGAAACACTACCACAACCACATTTTCCCAGTTATACAGAACTTCAGAATTTCTTAATCATTCTTTAAAGAAACATGCATATATCATCATATATTGCACTGACCATATGATGCTGTGATTAAAGCAATGTGTTTGTCATCTAGTGTAAAGATGGGTTATTTTTATCGTGCCATTGTGCAGTTGAGCCAAGCAGATATCACCATGTTGTTCAGCCAGTCTCCAGGTCAGCCAGCTGTGTGTATGGTATTGTGTCACTGTAAGCTCGTCTATTTAGAAGAGACAGCTGTACTGATTAATAAAGTAACTTCATCTGAGCACTCCAGTGGATTTGGCATTAATGTGCCAGTTGAAATGGATTCAATGAAACAAAAGGTCTTTACATTATCCTCATTATGTGCCTACAGGATAGCTTATGTCTATATCTAAGACTTGTAAGGAGACCTGTTAGAGCTACTGTTATACCATCATTCTACAGGTTCATCACTTACTCTTCACTCAGCCTCACATGAGCTACACTATAGCGTTATCATTATGCCATCACTATGACAACCTTCATGAGATCATCAACTGGTTAGTTACCATAGTAACTACTTCATTAAATGGATTGTTTTACTTAACGTAGTTCGCCAGAAGACATGCGAGCTAAAATTCCATTCATCAGTTCAACTAGAGCTGAAGCAATCTATCATTTCTTTAAACGAAAGTTTAACAAAGACCTCACATAGTTTGTTTATTACTTTTTCTCAACAAAGCTTCACTTCACAATGAAACAATCTATAAATATACACATTGTATGTATTCTAATATATTAAGGCAGATATTTATAAAAGCAAATTCATTTGTAATTTAATTGTTTTTTTAAACATTGTATATTGTTGAGTAACATGAATAACATGAATTATAACATAACATAACATGAATTCATTATAAAATGTCTGAAACTAAAATAATTTAATGAGTTCTTCACAAGCAAGTCATTCTGAATGCATCCACATCTTGTCCTAAACTCCCTTCAGTCCTGCTTTGAATCATCCTCTTTAGTTTTAACTATATTAATTTCCTTAATGAACCTAACAATAGCAACTTGCTGATCATGTCACACAAAGCAGGTCAATATACTCTAATTGAACAGTCAGTTATTTGGAATAAACCATATAATTATAAACTATTGCTATACTTCTGGAAATAAAACTACTACAAATTGATGAACAAAACTCTGTCACAAATTATTCATTATCTGATTGTGACAAACAGTCTTATTACTTGTATACTACTATAGGAAAATACGGCAGTTTAAAAGGTATAACTAAAGATTCCATCCCATGAATGGTCATGCAGATATGGCAGGCCTGATAAATACAAAGGAAATTGAATGATGTTCACAAGAGCTCAATAATTACAGGGCCTGATCTATGTGTCAACAGGTGTTAATGATTCATGGCAAATTAATGGATACAATAAATAGTTGTTGTTTACTGTCTTTTAGTTGCCCTATAGCTACCACAATCACGTGCACTGACCAATTAACTGATATCATTAATCCAACAGCTAGTAGGGTCATGAAGATGAAGTGGATATTAACCCCCCACACTAGCATTAGTGCACATACTGTAATTATCAATGCGCTAAATATGCAGTTGATGGCTATCACTACAGAAGTGTTCGCACCAGATTCAAATATAGACGCTCCAATTTCGTCAAAGAATCCTCCTCGTTTCATCGAGCGTTTCATATATTATCTCGTATATTATAATTATTCTAATAATAGCGCACCATAACAAACAAGACGAGCGAGGAAATCAGACAGAAAATTACCCCCCGGTGCGAACTGTAATTGCAGCCGATGTCGGCTGGTAAAAAGAGTCTCTTATTACAAGCCGCCTATCCTGTATGGGTAGGATCACTGGATGCCATCGTAGACGAAGGACTGCTGACATCTGCTTTTCAACATTTCGGTAACATTCACAGCGTCATAGTTCAAAGGGACGAGTTCGGCAGATCAAAGTGTTTCGGCTATGTCAATTTTACGTCACAGTCGAAGGCAGAGAAGGCGGCAGGTGCAATGAACTCGAAGATTGTTGCTGGAAAAAAGATAAAAACCAAAGGGCCGCGAGTGTTACAGGCAGAAGGCCATTTTGTGTGCGGTGGTAAAGATTACAGGCCTCTAACTGATTGTCGTTACTTTATGAAGAGAGGTCATTGTAAAAGAAAGAAAAAGAAGGTGAGAAGCTTGGGGGGGCAAGACCATGTGGATGCAATAAAAGATGTCAGACAATATTATAATGTATGCTGGTATTGTTGTAGTTGTGTCCTTACCGGCACAACCACATAGCAAGACACACTACCATAGTGTGCAAGAAATGGCAAGCGAGGGAGTGTCTTAATAAAGATTGCATCATGTTGCATCCAGGAGGACTAGGTATGTGTCCATTGTGTGTACACACATCAACTGCTTGATGTGTCTCTGTTAGGTGTTAAAAGATCTTCTGGTAGTAACAATGATGAGGTGAGAGTGTGTCTTATGATTGGTCGTGGGTAGTACTGAGTTGATTGTCACACCCCACAAATAGGCAGATGATGATGATGATGTTATAGAGTATTCCTCTAACGGCAGTGACTCCAGTTCTCAATCAGAAGATGAAAGTGGTGTGTTTAATATATGTGTGTGTAGCCTGCACCCATTACAGCACTGGTGTGTGTGTGTCATGTTGTACCTATTGAATTACATGTTGTACGTAAAACCGGACTTATGTACACAAAATACACCTATTCATATCATGGCATGTATTTCCTTTACTGTATAAGATATTTAAAATCTGTAAACTGTATTAGCTGATTCCCTATTGAAAGGGTAAAAACTGTGTTAGATTCCTATGTTTGCACAAATAGTTATTTAATTTTGAAATCCAAAAATGTGGTCAAATTTTATGTGCACATAAGCCCTATTTTCTCATGCTGGGTCACATGTATGATTATTGAATTACATGTTGTACATTGTTTGTATCAAAAAGTCATAATGTATCAGTGTTTTAAGGGGGTTTCTAGTTTCTAGTTTCTAGTTGTTTATCATCATTTGTAATATTTGCATATCCTTGCAGTTTCTTCTGCCATGTTTACTGCTAATACGATTGGTAACAACAGAATGAGTGACGAACAAGTGGCTAAAATGATGGACCTTGATTTGGACGACTTTGAAGATAGTAATACTAATACTGGTGATAGCAAATCTCGCCTGAGAAGGAAAGCAAGCAGTAGTAGTAGTAGTAGTAGTAGTAGCAGTAGTAATAGCAGTAGTGACAGTAGTGATGATGAGATTACACCAATCAGAAGCCAGCGATCGTCTAAGAGCAAGCTGAATAAGGCCAACAGTAAGGCGCGGCTTGTTGAGGGCAGCTTAAGCAGTGACGGAGAAGAAACTAAAGTAAAGGTTAAACACTCCAAGACAAGGAAGACTAGTGGAGGAAGCAGGTCAACTGGGAAAACAGCTCAAACGCCGCTAGAGCCAGTTGGAATATTCTGGGATATCGAGAACTGTAAAGTTCCTAATGGTAGATCAGCGTTCTATCTTGCTCAGAAGTTTAGGCAACATTTTGTGGAGGGAAAACGTGAAGTGGAGTTTATGTGTGTCTGTGACACACTGAAAGAGACTGGAGAAGTTATAAATGATCTAAATAAAGCACATGTTAGTATATTGATGTATTAGTGATAATATTTATATTTCTTGATTTAGGTTACTGTGGTACATGTGAGTGCGGTTGCAAAGAACGCAGCTGATGACAAGCTTCGTGTCAGTTTAAGACGTTTTGCTGATACCTACGATTCCCCGGCCACCGTTGTCATGGTAACCAGTGATGTTAACTTTTCTAATGACCTTCACGACCTCAGACATCGGCACATGTTTACCGTTGTGTTAGTACACAACCAACAAGTATCGTATGCCCTGAAGGCTTGTGCTCACATGACCGTGGTGTTTGAAGACTTCCTCATAGATATCCCCAACAGGGAACAAGATGCAGTAAGTAATTCTACCTCTAACCATCAATATATCACATCACCGGTCATAAAATGCTCCATACATAAAACAGGGTATGAATTTTTAACATTCAAATCTATAAAAATTTTATGTTGCTAATATATTTTATACAAATATGTAATAATTTGAGGAGGTATCAGAATATCTAGAAACATTGAAATGTTACATTCTGATTGGTTGATAATAAAAGTGCTTTAAAAGGTATGGTTTTTAGTTTTAGATAAAAGATCTAGTTGCCTCGTCAACTTTTAAGGGTGACTGGACAAGAAATAAAATTAACTTATTGAAGAAAACCCCTGAATGTTATATTAGGGGTAGTCATTGGGTTAACAGTACTTCTTGTTGGCAGGCAATGAGAACAATATATGCTGTAACAGTGAAGGGGTTTTCCCCATCACTGTCACGCTTCAAGGTGAAGGACAAGTTGCTGTATCTCACAGAGAACTGTGGAGGATCAGTTAATGATGTGTGTGACATTAAGAGTGGAACGGCTCGTATACGCTTTAGGACTTCTGAATCTGCGTTGAGGTGACTTATTGTCTTGGTTGGTTAAGCCCTGGGCTTCTATTGAGTAGTGATTATAATGTTCTATGTTGATTAATAATCTGTAATAAATAGAATGGCTTCTATTTCAGTAGTGCTTATATTGCTATTAATATTAACAGGGCACAGAGAAGACTCCATGGAGCAAACTTGTTTGGATATCAATTGTCAGCTATCTTGGAGCTGCCGCAGCAGCCTCAGCCCCGCCCACAACCAATGTCATGGCAGGTCAACAATCATCCACTACTCCCGCAGCCATCCCCACAGCATCATATGCTTCAGCCCCACCCTTTTCAGCAACCGCCACGCCAAAACATACCCAGCAACTACAATTTATCAGCATCCTTCCCTCCATCATCTGGTATCCCTTTTAACAACCTTCCTCCTAGTAGTAAGACTGGGCAACCGATTATGTCTGGGGGTGTTCCAGCTGAGTTCTATCTCCCCAAACCCCCTCATACTACAAAGCCGCTGATGAATTCACCACCCATACCCCCTGGTGTGCACATGTCACAGCTGCAGTTTCTGCCACCCCCCATCCATCGTGATCAAGAGGTCATCATTGTCGCAGGAAAAGGTCGAATTGTAATCAACAGGATTAATGCTGTACTGGACAAGACCCTTGTTGCTATACCAACCAATAAACTTACCGGGGAGATAGTCAAGTTTTGTCTCATGGCATCCGTGATGGTAAGTTATCATTTTATCACAAAATTTTGTTTAAAAATCCCACAAATATTGTTTTGCAAAATTAAAAATACCACAAAATTACTACACTTAATATATATACTTGCAATTACACTTAGATGGCTGGCAGGTTTGAGAAAGTTTTTGATTTAGTGTGTATTTGTTTGTTATTACAGTGGAGGGTACTAATAGGTACTAATGATATCCTAACATTGTATGCATTGGATAATTACCGTTACACTAATTGTATACATGTTCCCATTATAATTTACTGTGAAGCCACTCAATATCATTTTATACTGGGGTTGTCAGGGGAATGAATACACTACAATACTAGAGCTGTGAAAAATAACCTAATAACCGGTTAACCGATCAGTTATTTTTAAAAATTCAGTTACCAGTTATTTTTTCCATAACGGGGTAACTGGTTTTTAATATTTTTAATGGCACATGCTTCTATTTGTTGTATTAACACATTAATATCAGGATATAACTGTAGATAAAGCAACATGGTTAATGTTGCTGCAAGTTTTTAACAATGGTTTCATGCACTTATATGCATAAGTATGTACTGTATACATAAATTATGCATTAAGTAAGATGTAATTGCATGTTTTTCAGCAAATTCATACTCCTCAAGTTAACCGGTTAACCAGCAGTTATTTTTGCTCAGTAACCGGTTATGATTTGCTGGCCAGTTTCACAGCTCTATACAATACCAGATTATATAGGAATGGTTTTACATGCCCTATGCACAAATGTGTCATATGTGGGGATAGTTTTATGCAACCTTTTGAGGGTGTGTGTGTGTGCGTGCGTGCTGCTTATTTACTGTGATTAGGTTGTAGAGCAGCCTACCCCAAAAACAACCCTGGTTTTGGCGGGTAATTACAAGCTGACATGACCTAACATGTCTGAGCCAAACCTGACATTTTATATATAGCAGAAATGTATGCAAAATGACAACTATTCTAAATTGTTTGAAGGACATTTTGCATAACTTATTGACTTTATATCTCTCACACAGATTGATCAGGACATGACGATATACTGGCATGGTTGTATGGAGTATATCGTCGTGGTCACCGTTGATCTGATGAAGACCAGTCAAGTGACACAGACGGGTCCAAGCCCTTCGGACGTACTGCACAATCAAGTGATGGGTCGTGCGCTGCTCAAGAAATGCTGCGACATACTGGTGCAGAAGTTTCAAGCACAACAATTGCTATGGAATGTTTATCCTTGCACATGGTCACAACAAGAAGAGGAAATGATTAAAATTAGGTGAGACATGCTTTCACCATAGTTACCAATCATGTTACAATTATATGTCTTCTACATGCATCCATGGTTACTGATATATGAGGTTCTCTAAGTGAGTATGTGTATGCCTCAGGTCTCACGTTATCAAGATACTGAAGGAGCAAGATTATGGTTGGGCTAGTTGGACTACTCTATCAATACAGTACAATAATATTACAAAGGGACCGTCCATTATTCCAGCACAGTTGGAGGTGTGTTGTCAAGGTGCCGTGGAACTGCAGGGCACAAATATGGCAACCATGGTGGCCATACTCACAGAGATGAGTCCGATTATTTGTGTGTCTGCTGAGCCATCAGTACCTCGGAGATTAGTGAGGATAATAAAGAAGCATTCTGAAGGTGTTCCTTTATTGAAGTATGTTTGTGTGTGTGTGTGTGTGCGTGCGTGCGTGCGTGCGTGCGTGCGCATATGTGTGTATATGTGTATGTATGTATGTATGTATGTATGTATGTATGTATGTATGTATGTATGTATGTATGTATGTATGTATGTATGTATGTATGTATGTATGTAGCTATGTATGTATGTAGCTATGTATGTAGCTATGTATGTATGTATGTATGTATGTATGTATGTATGTATGTATGTATGTATGTATGCATGCATGCATGCATGTATGTATGTATGTATATATGTATGCACACGCATGTGCGTGCACAGCATTCATATGCTACTATGTATTTAATGTAGTTTGGTGGGCATGTATTGGAAGGAGTTTGGTCCATTGCCCATGGAAAAAAATGGGAAGAAGGTGCTAGATTTGATAATGTCCCAGAGAGGAATTACTTACAATGGCAGTATTCAGGATTGGATTACAGTAAAAGTTTGCATGGTGGACACTAGCAAACCATTAGGTTTGTTGATATTAAGTGAAACAGGCATCATTGATGCTACTGTACTAATATGTTCAGCTCATTAAAGAAGTGCTAGAGCCTGATGATTTATTTTTATGAGTGTTCATTTATACAATCGCAAAATTAAATGCCCACAAAATTTCAAAATTTCTAGAATTTACTAACTTGACAATTTACTAGTATTAGGATGGAGTTTCCCAATTAATTCAGCCTGTTTTATTGTTTCTAATGTTTTGGTGCAGGAGTGGACGCTAATGTGATAAAACCATCATTGACTGAACTGTACGAAGCATTTAGAATGCTATTGATAAATGCTCCTAGTCAAAGAATCCTGCTGGAGTAAGTGTCATATAGACTGTAGCTTAGTGATTATTACTTTTATTGGCTGGAACTATAAACTTTTCCTCGTCAGACAGTAAATTAACCACCACCAAACCTTCCCGCTAGTGTGGTACCAGCTCTATGCCTCTCTGCATGAATATGTTGGAATATGGAAAGTTTTGCTAGAGGACAAATTAAAACTTTTCGAAATATAGGGAGGCTTTGCGGTATAGATTGCATTGTGTTTGGAGCACTTCTGTATATGTGTTTGAATAATTCATCCTCCTCTCCTCCTCTTTGTAGTCAATTTCAGCCATCTTATCAAACATATTATAAAAAGAGCTTCCGAGTGTCAAACTATGGCAAAGACAAACTGGTTGACCTGCTGATGGACTGTCCTCACCTGAAACTGATTAATAATGTGGTGTACCTTCAGACAGCATTAATGGATCCCAATAATAGCCCACTCCATCTGATTTCATCATCATTCACCCCCGCTGTATCTACTTCACCTACTAACAAACCCTTGTCATCACTGTCCAGCCCACTAGAAGACAGTAATAAAATTTGTTATGTATGTAATGTATGTATAATCATCTCTGGTTCCTATAGACAATGATATTACTGAGTTGTATAAGAGCATTAAACAGATACTCGTGTCCACTGGGGAAGGGAAGATTGCACTAAAGTTAGTACAGATTTTCTTCCATATAATCATAAATTATTATATATATATATTGTCAATGTAGCGACTTGAGGACACGTCTCATGACAGAACAGAAACTATCCAATGCCAACTATTTCCTCCAGTTATTATCGGAATGTGATTTTCTAAAGGTACCTGTTGTTGTTGTTGTTATAAAGTAAATAGCAGCGGTGCAGCTTCTGGTCTCTATATGATTTGTAACAACAGTTTTTGTTGCTAAGGATATAGAATAGCTTGTCATATTGGTTGCTATGTTGTTAGATTGAGGAGACCAAGGATGGAAAAACTGTTAGCTGGTCAGAAAAATGGCTTGCTGAGAGAAAGAAAACGTTTGCGAAGGAGTGTAAAGAAGTCCTTGGCAAGGAGAAGACTGGAGAATTGAGCTTGAAGAAATTCCCTGAAGAGTTTTATCGTATTAATAAGCGACAGTTGGTTTGTGCAGATTATGGGTACAAGAAGTTACTCAACATGTTGGAAAATGTTTCTGGCATTGAGGCACGTTGTCTCTAGCTTTTCGTATATCTATTAGTACTAGATAAATGCAATTACTTTTCAAGTGGCGTTGGTGGTGTAATGGTTAGCATTGCTGCCTTCCAAGCAGTAGATCTGGGTTCGATTCCCGGCCAACGCACGCTTTTTTATTCGACTTTTAAAGCTTTTTTCATTAACTTCTTTAGGTGATTACAACAGAAAATCAAAGTACAATAAAACTAATTGAAAGCACTGGTGAGTGTCATGGCAACCTCAGTTACTATACATTATTCTTCCTTATTATTAGCCTCAAATATGCCCAGCTTATCACTGATCAAGCTACAATTAGAAGAGTATTTGTGGAGGTGTCCAGACCATACCAACACACAGGTGAAACTCAAGCCGGGATTTGAGGCCTCCACAAAGTACAAGTTGGATTACTCCACTTACGGCTTCTCCAAGCTCACGTTCATGTTGGAAGCAATGAGTGACACTATCAAAGTTAGTAGGTGGTTTTTCCAAGAAAGTCTATAGAGTTACACTTCATAATGTAAACCATTGAAATCACTGTGACACTGTTAAAGGGGTCAGGGTAGGGAAGGGGGCTAAGATGGTATGAAGTAAATCGGTTTGTTTTTAAAAGTAGCTTATCTCAGTCATATTGAATTACTGCTACTGTTTTTAGTGAAGCTGTTTTGAATACTGACCTCAGTTGACAGACATAATACGTATCTTGCTCTTTTTGATAACTAAGAATGAGATGTCCATTTGTTAATAATATGTCTTAAGTCTTGTTTTTGTATCATTTTAGTTGACTGGGGATGGTCCAAATCGATTGGTATCACTACAGCCACTGAGGAAGTTTGCCTGTGAGGTTCGGCAAGTAATGCAAAGCTACCCCAGTGGACTGTGCTTTAGTAATTTTGCTCCTGCCTTCCGGAGTTGTCTTAGTTATGAGTGCATTGTTGGTCACTATGGCAACTTTACCAAATTGAGTCAGCTGTTTGATGGGATCCCTGATACAGCTAAAGTGTGTGTGTGTGCGTGTGCGTGTGCGTGTGCGTGTGTGTGTGTGTGTATTCATAAAGTAATCTATTCTCTACAGATTATTGGTGAAGGTATGTCTAAAAAGGTTTATTTGATTCATTCCAAGATAACCAGTAATGGTATGAGAGTAATGTCCTACATGTGACCTATGTTATTATTGTACTCTTGTGTTTAGAGCCAGTCCAGGGTAATACAGTTACCATGCCAACAAAAGCAGGAAATGTAGCGTGGAATATTTTAAGGATGTTAGTTGCTAACAAGGATCACATGATTCCTCTGGCAGATTTAGCGGGTCATTACAGTAATACCTTTTCACATCAGATCAAGCTCAGTAACTATGGTTACAGTAACATGGAGGCCTTTCTATCTTCACTACCAAGTATTGTGGTTAGTACATGTCATTGTATAGAATTGTCCATGATCCTGGTGAACAATTCTAAACTGTATACACGTATGTGCACGCGCGCGCACACACACGCACATACACACACACATACACACACACCTAAAATCAGGACACCTCTCTTTCATCAGTACTTACAAACGCTCCTTTATGATATGTGTGAAGTGTTGATTAAACACAGAAAGGCTACAATATGCTTAATACAGTGTATTTCTTAAGATTAATGAGTGAGTTTCAACACTCTTCTTATTACTATGCAACAAATGTAATGTTCCCCACTGAAAAACATTAATAATTGCTCTACTCAATAATGCTCAATAATGTAAGTACATAGGTACGCATACCATCTTGAACGTGACTATTCTTAAACTGATTACACAAACACATGTCAGTGGACAATATATCCAATATGTGAAAATGGCATATCACAATCACAAGTTATTTCACAATAATCATTATGACGATAATTTTGCACACCACTATTTTAAATGAATCAATGTTAGCAGAAATGAAGGTATGACATATTTACAACACTCGTGCCTCAGGTGAAGGAACAGGATTCAAAGAAGATGGTGACCAGCGATCTGCCGCTGTTGTTTGTCAGGGACACAATAGTACTGATGGTACAGTGTCAACAACATACAATGAAATGGAGTGATTATCTCCTCAGCTATGGGCTGAACAGTGGGGAACCGTTTGACATTCATGCATATGACGGTCCTTCAGATGTCAAACAACTTTTGCAGAGCTGTAGTCCTTGGATCATGGTGAGACTCTAAAGGATGTTAGAGCTGGCCTAGGATGATATGTATAGTTGACCTTTTTTGCTTGTTGCTGGGGGATACCTGTTGCTAGAGACAACCTGTTACTACAGGATGTATGCTCATGTCCAACCAGTGTTAACCTAATCATGTTGACATAATGTCAGACCATTATATAGTTATAGTGGTAGTCAAGGAGATAAGTGTACAGTGTGTCCATGATTGTGTTTTGACATAATGTCAGGCCATTATAGTGGTAGTCAAGGAAATACCCACACAGTGTCCATAATTAAGTATGTTCTGACATAATGTCAGATCATTGTGAAAATACTTCTCATCATGTATACTGTTCATCAGGTTGACTACACTAGTTTAGGAACGATTTTGAGGTTGCCGCCATTTGCTAGAACAGATGACTTTATTGAAGCAGGTAATGTGCTAATCATACTGTACACTAAAATACTTTATTCTTCTTCTTCTTACAGTAAATAATTCGAACATCAAACTAAAGAGTTCCAGTGATGATGGTGAATTGCCAGCAGGTGCGATGTCTACTGAGAAGGATTATCGACGGCTGCTCTCGGAGACTAAGCGACTGTTATTGATGTCACCGACGTACTCGCTGACCCTGGCACAAATCCTTGAACATTTTGTTGCCAACGGCGACTCAATCTGCACCTCTACAACCGAATTACATCACATGCTCACCAGCACACAAAATAATTTCATGGTACGAATGCAAATCATGGTCAGGTTTTTATATAGTGAAGAAGTTTTTAGTAGTATAGGCTAAGGGTGATATCTGTGACAAACGTACAGACGTACTGTATAGCGGGAAAATTTGGCGGGTGAAAAGTTTGGCGAATTTGGCGAATCGTCCGTGATTCACCAAACTAAAACCATCCAAATTTTTACTTATAATTATTACCTTATGGCTGAATCTATCCATTCACCAAACTTTTCCTTGCCAAACACTCATAACAGTGAAGTTTGCCAAACTTTCCCGCTATACGGTATGTAATTTTGATGAAATAATATATATGGTAGCAATAGGTTGGAGTTTGCTAAATGTATTTCAGTTAGGTTAGAAGATCATTTGTTGAGTAAAAAAAAACACAGGTGTCCACATTATTGGGTGTGCTTGAGTTGAGCTCTCTTTGATGCATACAATGTGTTGGGGACAACTGTATGGCTTCTTCTTTGCATTGGGAGTATTATCTGCTATGGTTGTGTCTGCCCCACTGCACAAACAATCTCCCCTACCTTCATATTTACATCTCTACAGTTCAACGCTGCAGATTGTGTTGTGGCTGTCGATATCGAGGCTCGCAAAAAGAAACTCTCCAAGGACTTCCTTTACCTTTTCAACAAGCTGAATACCTGGCAGTTGAGCATGACAGAAATGGCATATCATTACGAGGAATGTTTTTACGCCCCACTGGAACCACACTTATATGGCTGCAACAGTATAGCGGAGCTAATGAAGTGTAAATACATTAATCAAATCTTGGAGGTAAAGTTGCCTGCCCCCACTTCAGGGGTAGTTGTTTAACCTGTTTTCCTGTATGCAGGTTGGTTCAGATGATGCCTGTGTGTTATCTTATGCTGGGAAGTTGAATGTCTTGTCCACCCGATTTGCTGAGCTGTTATTCACCCATGCAGCAGGGTGGATATACATTGACTGTTTTGATGTCTACCAGAAATACTTTGGCACCTCACTGGAGCTGGGCGAGCTGAGAGTGGATAGCATCGAGGAGTTGATAAACAAGCCTAACTTAAGGCCTGTAGTTACAGTAAGTTTATTCTGTAAACTGTTCTGTCACAATAAACAACAGGCTAAAACATAGTCTATCAGTACAGTGTATTTTAAGTCTATGATTTCAAAGTTGTTGTTTAGACTGGCTGTCCTCAAAAGTAGAGGTTTGATATTGAAGTCATCATGTCAATGGAGAGTTGTAGGGCCTTAACCACACGTTTACTGAAGACTATAAATATATAATCCTTTACGTATGTTGTTTTATAATATTTCACTGTATTCTGTTAATACTGGCTTAGTCTTGCACATCACTTTGACCAACATAATAAGGATTCTAACTTACTGTTGTGTAGGGTGATGGTGGATTATTGAAGTTGAGATCACAGGCAATGCTTGCTGAGTCACTACGACACTTGCTCTCCGTTTACAAAGGCAAGCTACAACTGACTCAGTTACCACAATTATTCCATCAAGCATTCGGCCACCTGCCTGTCATTATGGAGGATGCTAAGATACAGGAATGGATAAGCGCCAATGGCAACATCCTCTCCAATGCTTCTCAGGTTGTCCACCTCAATAACAACCAATGGTTGGTCTGGGCACCTGGAGCATACCCATACCCCTCACGTACCATCAGCACAAGACACGTCTACAGTCATCCACCCCCAATAGTGACCGTACCTGATGTAACTACTACTGCTGGAGCTACTAATGGCAATACTCATATTTTACATGGGCATCAACACATTAGCAGCTACAGCATTGCTGATGATGGTACCAGGATGGCTACTGCGGTTTCTCCAACTCCCAAGAAGGTCACTGGTGGTGCCAAGAAGAAAAACATGGCCATCAAGTTTCCTTCAGCCTCCATGATCAAGACAAAAGAAGACATCCCTCCTCTGATTGAGTTCTCAAATGATGAGCTTTAAAACAGAGACACCTGAATGTACAATGTATTGCTGTGTAAGGTGATTGTATATAGCGATACAGTGGTTGCATTTTTTGTAATCGGTGTAATATTTTTAATCGCCACATTTACAATGATTATAAAAAAGGGTAAAACCTAAAAAGAAGTTTGCCTTCCTTTAATCTTCAGGTACAATCTAAAACTGCATGTCTTCATCTGTTGACTAGAGAGACGAGAGAATAAATATAATATTGTACTTATTGTTGGCTGTACAAACCTTTTTGTATTTATCTAAATCAGCGTCTAGTTCTGCGGCAGTCATGGTGGGCTTGTTGCCACGGCCTCTACCACCGCCACCTCGGCCACGTCCACCTCTTCCACCACGTCCACGCCCACCTCTAAATCCACCACGCCCCCCACGTCCACCAGAGCTATAAAGACAGTTCTTGTACAATGTTGTTGAGTTACTGAGAATGACTTACGAGGAAGATCTTCTAAAACCACCATTTTGTTCAGCAGCTGCTGCTGCCCCCACTAATTCTATATTCATTGCTCGACCTGAAGTGATAAATGCCATGGGGTAGAGTCCACACGGTGAGGTTACATGATAACCTGCTATATAATCCATATTGATACACATTCCAAACTCGCAGTGGGACATAAATTAATGTACAGATGATTAATTGGCTGGTACATAATTTATATGTGCAAACTAATTTATTAGAATAAACTGATAATATGGAGGTACTTATTAGTAGTCACGGCAACTGAACTGAGTAGTCATGGTGACTGAGTGACATAAATGTACCACAATGCTTGTAAGCCATTAATATAACGAAATTCTTCAGGAAATTAAACAACAAAGCTTAAGTTTACAATTCGATAATTCCCAGCTATAATAATGACCCAACAAGACTAATATAGAACAACATGTCTTGTGATGCTCAAAAGCAAGCAACGCAGTTCAGAACAAGGTCATGTTCCATAATAAAATTGTCGTTCAAGAGATGACGAGGGATGATCAGATACTTACCATCAAGAGGAACATTGTTGTATTGTTTCACTGCTCTAACTGCATCGACTCTCCTCTCGTAGATCACATTAGCCGTACCCAGTGACCGACCACTCTTATCATAGTGAATGAATGCTTTCCTTACAGCACCAAACTCCCCAAACAATTCCTGAAAATCAGAGGGCACATGTTACACGTATACATGCTAAGAATCATTAGTGTGTCACACACATAGATAACTATTTGCTACTATTCATTGTAGAGAGCTTGTGAGTCATTATTCACTGTAAGCTTGCTGAACATTAAATTGTTACTTAACTACAGTAGCTGGTGGTCAGTACTATTAATTTTTGTTAGCAGTGCTCTAATATAAAATGTGGTGTGCTTTAAATAAAACCAATTATATACAACTATCCAAACGGAAAAGTGGTCTGACCATGCAAAACTACATCCTAGTCTTGGCAATGTATTCGGTATACACTACAAGCTTCAAGCATCTATCAGTTTACCAGTCATAATTCAATATTCATTATGTAGCATCAATTCACAAAAAATAATACAATATCCTAGCCAATTTACATATAACCATATTGCCTTCACTTCTAATTAAAGCACACCACATTCACGAATACAGCTGCAGTTGTTATGCTGACCCTCTTGGACCAGCTAGCCAATCTGATCATGCCCAACCATCACAACGCTACCTTCATCTACAATATATACTTGCCCCATCCCATATTTTTATATAATTTTATATGCAAGTATAATCTTACTTGTATGTCACTATCTGATACTCCATAGTCGAGATTTGATATCAACAACTTTGTGGGGGCGGTCGCACCCATTCCTGGCGACCGAGATGTCTGAAACTTGTCGTGTTCCCATTTCCCTGCTGGCACTTGCGACGGCTGAAGGAGAAACCATTTTCATAATCAGGATGATGAAGCATGGAGTGTGGTAATAACATGATAGAAATTTTGCTTCCTTTATCGACAAGAGATAAGATGGAAGCTCCTTTCCATAACATTACAACTCCTATTGTAAGCCTTCTCTTAACTGTATGTGCACTATATTCTATTTAAACAAAGCAAAGTCCATTTGATTTACGCAATTTCTCCACAGGATTTTAAAACCACTCTGTAGAGCATCCAACTTCGAGACGCATGCAAAAAGCACCATTATTAAGGTGGTACTTGTAAACAGGGCGCTGTTTACACCCTATTTGCACTTTTTCAACACATACAGCGACTTTAGGACAAGAAAATGGAACGAACTCTTGTAAAGACGCCGCGGCCTGCTCTCCCTCTTCCGCCTCGTCTTCCTCTGCCGAATCCACCGCCTCTTCCAAATCCACCTCCAAATCCCCTACCTCTACGACCACGGCCCCGGCCACGACCCCTTCCTCGCTTCGATCTGATAATATCATCCAATGGCCTGTCCACGATGTCCGCCATTTTGTCTTGAAGTACTTCTTCAATGAACGAGATTTTAAAACAGTTCAAAAATCACTGCGCTGTCTTCGCACTGTACCGTGATGTGTCCACACACAAGAATCTTCCTTAGTAAGTTCACAAGTCGAAGAGTAAACGAATGGTTCTAATACACGTGCCGGCTGTCAGAAAAAATTGCATAAAATGCACAGAAAATGCGCAAGCGCAATATGGAGGAAAAGAGCGCGATTAATCACCTACGTCACATGTCCGGTTAATATCTTTTCGCAAAATTTTGTTCCCGAGTTTAATTAATTTTTTGTTTATACTGCCAGAGGCACGTGGAATTTACTTTGATGCCTGTGGTGTAATTGTTGGCTTCGCAATATCATATCAACCAAAGTATGGGTTTGGCGTCTCTAGGTATAAAAGCGTCTTTACTAATTGGCTCCATGTATTACTGTAGAGAGTCGTTCGATTATAGGTTTGTGAAGTTTTAATCTCGGTTTTAATCACGATGTTCTCAGCCAACCTTCTTTACTACGTCGGAGGCCGCTGCCACGAGTTGCTCCCGTGCTCACAATCCACGGACATCAAGCTGCTTCGTTCCAGAGGCGAAGGAAAGTGCATCTTGCACGTCGACGTATCCCAGAAAGAAGCTAAAGAATTGTTGCTTTATATCCCGAGTTACCTGAGACACGATAGTGTGATTTATAACTGTAGAGTATCCGATGTCACTGTAAAATGCAGTGATTATGGAGCAGAAGGTGCTTTTGGGGAGCACAGGACGACAGAGGTTGTACTGAGAGATAAGGAGGCACTGAAGGGCAAGTCAACACACAAGCAACGAACATTTAGTAAAGTGAAAAGTCATTTTAAACAACTAGTTTGTACGAAGAACAGTTGTATAACTACATCCAATGAAGATTTCGTCTTCAGTGTTCAAGATATACCATCACAGTCCATGCTTTCTATTGAAGTTCGGTTTTTACTTGAGTTAAAGCCAACCTACCATGGCTTAGATAGCTGCATTGCAGTGAAATGTTGCTGGAATAAGAAGACAACATATTCTTATAGTTTAGATTATGCATCTCCATATCCAATTGAAGTAGTCAAGCCAGTTGGTGAGGAGTGTGGTGATTTAATCAAATGGCATGTGTATGGCACAGACAGAAATTTTGCTCGTCTGTCATTTAACTGTTCGACTGACTCAGTGACACAGTTGGGATTTCAAATAGTATCTTGTCTCACGTCTTCGCCGTCTCTGCTTGTTGCGTCTTCAAAAAGCCCTCTACATCAGAATGGCTCCAGCACCAGTGAGCATTACGCGTTGCTAGACCTGTCCTTCATCTCGGCACTTCACCCGCATGTTGCACAAGCCAAATTTCCATCAGAATTCATTTTCCTTGTCGACTGCAGTGGCAGCATGTGTGGAGCAAACATTCAAAGTGCTTCTGATGCACTAATTCTTTTCATCAAAAGTCTTCCGGTCAACTGTTATTTCAATGTAATCGCATTTGGCTCCACTTTTCGCAACCTTTTTGAAGTCAGTCAGAAATACTCCATGGAGACGGTAGAGAAGGCCATGTTGTTTGCGGACAAACTGCAAGCAAGCCTAGGGGGTACCGAACTACTCAACCCCCTGCACTGGGTTTTAAAGAAGCCACTGATCAGTGACATGCCACGACAAGTATTCATCCTAACTGATGGAGCTGTGACTAATACTAAAGCGGTGCTAAGGGAGATACAAAAATACAGCCACCAGACTAGGTGAGGCAAATTTAATTTTTGAAGTATATATAATGTTCCATGTAGCAGGTTTCTCATAACATAGTAAGTTGATCTTGTGTAATATCTCATTGTCTTAATGTATCCCTTGTAGTTGCTCATTTCCATTCCTTTCTTGTTACAAATCATGGCTGGCACTGCCAGTTAAATAAATCACGTGTTTTGCTTGTTATAAAGTTGAGCAAGTTTGAGGAATGCTTAATTGAAGCTTCGTAGAATAGAGGTGGATGAGTTTGTTATTGTATACATTTCACGTTGAGATCTGATTTAGCAAGTGAGGGGTGTGCAAGATGCTCCTACATGTTATGGGATTATTCACAATCATCCATAAAATAATTTGGTTCTTAATTTTAGCATAATGGTCAGACAACAGGACATCCTGTTCTGCTCTAGAACAGTACAATCTTATAATATTATTCATGTTTACATTACAACCTTTGTTTTCTTGATTAAATAAATTTTTATTTTATTATTAACTTCCTTGAAATGGACTATGGTATTTATATTAGTAGTAACAATTAGCGGATTGTGTAAACGTTGGAAGCCAGTGAGTGTTGCAGACATAATTTACTTGCTTTGGTCAGTGTCATGGTTATTGTAGACACATGGTTTTTACTGTTACTTGATTGTGGCCTTCACAAGCCTGCTCTCTGGGAGGTCTAGTACACTTTTCCCTCTTATTTTGTGCTTACCATATTTTGTTAAATGATGTGTTTGAGTATTCATATCTGTCTGCTGTCTAGACTATAGCATCCTTTTGTTGCCATGGCAAATACCACACAAGCATAATGTTAATGCTAATACAATTAACTTGTAATCAACACTGTCCTGGTAAATTGAGTTTAGGGAAGAATTTTTGTGTTACAATATTTTTATGTCTTGAAGTTCTTCAGAAGTTGTTCTTGTTATGTCTTAGCAAGTATAAATGTTTGTGAGATGGGATTCAAAAAGTTTTGTCTGTCTTCTTACAAGTAATGTAACCGATAGACTTGCTAGAAACCCTTTGTGTTTATTGCTTTTATTCAGAATGGCCAAAATACTAAATCACTAACATTGTTTGAACTGTTTCAGTGTTACATGCCTATTATCAGACAATGGTGGAACATGTAATGAATTTAACTTTGTCATTTAGGTCTGTTCTTTGTGTATAAGTGACGTTTGTCCTTTCATCTATACAGATGTCACACTTTTGGGATCGGCTCAGAAGCCTGTCGTGAGCTGGTGCTTGGAGTTGCTGCATTATCTAATGGAAGACATGTGCTGGTGGGTAGCAAGGATCGACTACAAGAGAAGGTGTGTTGATGGCCACGATTACTTACTCTTTACTCCAACTGCATGTCATATTTTTTGGGTGGCCCACATACCGGTAATTGATGGGGCTCAATGTGTCACATTAGCAGGTACTCCCTTAACAATACTTCCCTCTGCTGTTGTGTTGTTGTCCTCGAGTAATAGCCTCAGGGCATGTTTATAATAATGCCCATCAGGATGATAACTAATGTTGTTGTTGATGTTAGTGTGTGTGTATGTTTGTGTGTGAGTTGATGTGGTTTGGCCTGTTATAACAACTGGTCAGCAACATCAATCAGTATGGTTAACCATTGAGGTGAAATAGCCAGACAACCACACTTCACATTGTGACTAATAGCTCGTGGTCAGCACATTGTGACAAGTGGTCTCATCACTAGAAAATGGCTACCAGGAAAATGTCTTAATGACACTGTCATCATATTTTTGTGCTAGTCAAAACATATACTTGTTCTCAAACACCTCATCCTTCAAGAGACACTGAGGAATACTAACAACTCCCGATGATGTATATAGAATTACATCAAATAAAAATATCAAATTTATCTCAGCTGCCATATAATGCATACTAAAGAGATTATAAATTTATTCATTGCAACACATCCATAATCACACACATACAGCATACAGCATACAGTAAAGTCTAGTAAAAGCTTGGTCACTCTGTTAGACTAATTTTGTAAGCGGTTTTGTCTGCTGGAACCAAAAGTGGTGTCTTTTCTGGCGAAGGTTTAAACTTTTTTGATGCAATCTTTTTGGCACTCCCCTACTAGTGTCTATGTTACTGAGCATTAGGCAGGGCATACAGAATCCACACACTAGCCAGTATATTGTCAGGATTCTACTGTTCATTCATTTATCTTTAAATCAAATGTGTTGTAATGATTGTTCTCCTCTGGGCTATGTTATGTTTTTTGATTGTGTGCCTCTACAGCTGTTCCAGTGTATATTGTATTACATATTGCTCTTTAAAGAGCAGTGTATATTGTATAATATATCGTTCTTTAAAGAGTACTGCATGTATAATATACTGTTCATTGTATAATATATCATTGTTTAAAGAAGGCATTTGATATGTACACTACTCAATATTCATGTCAAATGTATAGATATCGACCCTTAAATCAGGCCCCTGTGTAATACCCTATATTAGCTATGGATAATGTATGGCTCCTTGTGTTTGTCTTAAGTATCCTATCTGATATCCTCTATGGGTCCTACCTTGTTTCCTCTTTCGGGAGTTTTTTGTTCAGCATCACTTCCAGCTCATGTTAAATCACCTGGTTATTATTATTTATCATACATTATTTGATGAAAGGCGCAATGAAGGATGTTCCAGTCGTTTGTTATGTCTACAACAGGACACTCTTGTGTAGGGCTGCTGATTTTGTCATTATGTGCATACAACATGTTGCCCTAGTCTACACATGTGTGTGGGGGGACTCATCAGCTGCTCTGTGTTGGCTAATGGAATAATGAAATCTAGAAAGTGTGTGCACTGCCTCTGTCTGTGAATGTGGCATAAAATGTGAGAAGTATACTTATGGATGGCCTGGGCATATTGGAAACCATTTAAGCAGCGCTAATTGAATCCACCTGATGGTTTAATGCTTGGATATAGCCTGTTTATGAATAATATTAAGTTACTAGATAGAGCTATTCATGATAATTGGATGTTTTCAACCATTATTTCTGTCAATATAAGCTCTCTCAATAAATTGGTATTACTTGAAGAGTACACAGGATGTGTTTTATTATGATGGTTTATTGTTCTCTAGGTGATAGACACCCTAGATGAAAGCCTAAAGCCAGCGTTAACTGACATTAACATCACTTGGCATCCGCCATTGAATTACAATGTTGTGGAGACACTTTGTGGACATTCTGGGATGGTGTTTAGTGGCGGTTCTGCTTCGTACTGGGGTAAAGCATTGGGGAGTGGGTACCCATCAGCTGGTGACTCGGAGGCATTTGCTGTTGTTACCGGCACATTAGGGAGTATGCACAAGTTTGAACAAGTCATCTGTGATGTGTGTGATGCCAGCGTTAGTTTGCCCTACTGTACTGTGGAGAGAGTAATCGCTTGGTTGAAGATTCAGGAGCTGGAAAGGAAACTTGCCGTTTCTAGAAGACGAAGCCAGGATGAGCAGTTTCCCAGTGAAGAGGATAAAACACAGAGCACATATACCATCCAGCTTCTAACAGAATTAAGCAACCAATATCATATTCCTTGTTCTCTCAATTGTCTTGTAGGAAAGGACAAGTCAGTTTTGTCTGTTCAACAAATAATTCCTGAAGGTGTATGTAATCAAACAAAGGCAGCAGCTAACTCTACAAAACCCAACTACTACAAACGTTATCATTCGCGTAACGGATCAAGCAAGTTACATCACATTTCAGACAGGCCATCATTTTTACCAGCACCAAACTCATTTGGAACGATAGTGAAGGGAGCTGTGAGTTCAGTGAGTAATTCTCTCAAGTCCCTCATCTCAGTCGGACTTGACTCCGTGTTTGGTCAAGGCTATCAAGATCTTGTAGAGGACGGTCAACGGATTGATGATGAAATCAAACTACAAAATACAAGTGGCATGTTGAGATGGGGCCCAGAAGGGGAGCTACAGCATCCCTCCTTCTATTACCAATCCGATCCCTCCACCCAAAAGTCTGGTGACCCTGCGACTTGTGATGTAGCAAGAAAAAGGAAATGCAACCAGGTGCCTTTAGTAGTAAAATCACTTAAGCTAGATGATACTAGTGCTAACACCAGTCAGCTAGCCAGCATGACAATATCTGATGATACTTGTGAGGTGATGCAGGCTGTAATAACCGATTGTCAGATGGACACCAGTCATCAACTAATGGCCGGACCTTCCACCATGATGCCACTAATTCACATGCAAGCCTACGATGGTCCATGGCAGCTCAGCAAACTGTTTGCATCAGCCATTGGAATTCCTTACAGACGAGTAGAAGAATTTATCCAAACTCAGCGGTCACATTTACCCTTGTCAAATGGCATGAGTGCTGTCCACTGTAATGGCAACGGATATCATTCTACTGAACACGAAAGTTACTGGGCCACTGTATTGGCCATTGTTTGTCTGCGAGTTCACTTTGCCAACTATCAAGCAGAATGGAAGCTACTGGTAGAGAAGGCCACTGAGTGGCTGGACCAGTTCAATAGCAACTTAAGCATCAACAGCTCACGTGCTATAGAAAATGCCAGCAATTTCACACAGCAAATCATCAGGGTATGAACCTCTGAATTGATTTTATTTTTTACAAAAATGTATATTTATTTGCACATTTTTGATTTTCATTTTCATAAAAAGCTTTTCAATTGTACATAACATTATTACTTGTAACATATAAGTTGTTATAACCTGTACTGTATAAAATGTTACAGTAGCTTATGTATTTTAAAATATAGTACAAATGGAATAAAGGGGTTTTAATTTTTTATGAAACAACGCCCTCGGTAATGTTTTCTGCATCCATTGTGTCCATGGTTGTCTGCAGTAGTAACCGGTCGGCAACAACTGTTGTTTCTTTTAATGTTGCGTATATCTTATCAAAAATATGTTGAAATGGCTTTCTGTTGACGGAGGGTTTCCTTATTTCAACTCGGTTGTGGTATGAATATTTTTCCTTGTAGGGTAGACTTGCTGAACAGTTGCACGAGACTACAAGATCTTTGAACTGTGTCTGTAGCTGTAGAAACTGCTCATCCAATTCACCAAACAGTGATACCCCATTTTTCATCGTACCATCGGATTTCTCAGGATGATAATCAGTGGTGTCACAACTAACTGGATCTTTACTTGATTGTTTCTCGTTTTCTAGTGAATCCAATTTAGATTGAAATTTTAACACCTTTGCTTCTGTCTCAGCTAATGATTGCTCTAAGGTACGATTTGTGTCTGTCAGGGTGGTAATTTCCGCCTCTAGTTTCATTTTTTGCTTAGAGATGGATTGTATCTTGCTATTAAGAGATTTGTTGTTAGACTTCAACTCAAAGATCTCTTCATCTTTGCTAATGTTTGTATGGGTTACAAGCAATTCAGAATATTCTTCACTTTTCTTCTTCAGTAAATCATTTTCTTCCTCCAAATGAGCAGAATTGATTCTCACATCGTCTAGTTCAATTTGAAGCAACTTGATTTCCCTGTTCTTGTTACTTAAGGCCAATTCTAATTGAACATTCCTCTTCTCTAAGTTTGATTTTTCAAGTTGCAGTTCATTCAGTCGATCCTCAAGATCGCCACATTGGACAGAATACTGAGAAACGGTATCCTTGTACACTGCCAACTGTTTAGCCAAGCACTATAGGAGAGAAATTACACATGCTAGCAATAAGAATTACTGCAATGTTGTATCATGTCTATCGATTATCATGAGGCATAAATATTATTGTAAAAACAGGACATACTACAACACAGACAGCTATTACTATGCACACGCACACACACACACATACACACACACACATACACACACGCACGCACACACACACACACACACACTGTGATAAAACTGTATGGACCAAATAGCTATACAAGAAATCAATAGGATTAGCTATTAAACTGATTCATGCATAACTTATGTACATTATGATGCAGCAGACCTGATTTTCTAGTGTTGTTTCTTCTGCTACTTTTTGAAGATGCTGCAATTCATGTTGAAGCTGCTCGTTTTTTTCCAAAAGCATTTTACCAAAAGTAGCCGCCATCTGCAAATCTATAAAAGTACATATATACACATATAGTGGGAAAATTTGGTGAATTCACTGTTATGAGTGTTTGGCGAGGAAAAGTTTTGCAAATTATAAGTAAAATTTGGATGGTTTTAGTTTGGCGAATCGTTTCCCACTATACGGTATCTGTTACCAGTCTCCCATGGGACAAGACGCATTTAGAAGGATAAATACAGCTGTTAGTCTTTCAACATGGGTAGGACCACAAGGTAATATTAAATAATAAGGGGCTTCCATTAGAGGTTGTGTATTACCATATAAATGTTAATTTCACATGTGAACTATGGTAGACATAAAGCAAGCATAATTATTAGCAAACTATGTACATATATGGATAACTTGCTGCAACAGAATCACATCATGATCAATACAAACAACCCATACTATGTGACAGCAACCTAACACAGTACAGCAGGATAATGTTTGTGATGAATTTCCTGACTTTGAATAGTTTGGCTTGCAACCCATGCAACATCATAGCCGTATTAGTCCTTCAACATTGCCAGCCTGTCATCCGGTATCCCAGACAAGAAGGAGCATCATTTATATCCCATTTATTTAGTTAGCAATTATACTGAACTGTAAATACGTAGCTAGTACCTACATGACTATATACACTACAACTATTTGAAACATATAAATGTAGCCAGGATTAGCTGTTAGGCACTGCATTCAACCTCAACAGATCCAGCTGTTTACATGACCCCTCTCTATACCAGTGCCATTAGTTGATAATTTAATATTGTATTGTTATAACTGAGGCAATGAATATTGATATTATTGTTCACTGTCTTATAGTTTGATATTCACAAATTACAAGATAACGAGTCAACAGTTTCACACACAATGGACTAGTTTATACCGCTTAGCTAACAGCGAATACTAGCTATCTATATAGATCTCGTGGACAAGTTGAACTTGATTGTTCGCGGGAACAAAGTGTTAAATTTTTTATTTAAATAAGTTTATATTCTTACCACTGTCTCTGTCTCCGATCGCATCCATGTTGTCACTAAAGGCTCTTTTCAACTGCCCCTTATGGTCTATTGTACGTTTCGCATTCATAGAGACCTTATGTTTAGCGCTAGTGCTTATATAGCAATAATAAATAGCGCTAGCGCTTGATAGTATTAATTTCTTACATTAGAAAAATACAGTTCCTTCATAAATTGCTGCCTTTTTATCTGCTTCATGAAAATCAGTACCATGACAATTAGAATGAGACAGGTTGGCCTTAATCAGTGAAGCACCACGAAAATTTGCTCTACTTAAATTGGCATGTTTCAATGTTGCTGTGCTGAGATTTGCCTCAGTCAAGTTAGCTCCTACAAGTTCAGCATAATCCAAGCATGCACCTTTCAGCTGTGTCCGTACAAATGATGCCTCTGTCATATTGGCTTTGAAGAAATTACTGCCATCGAGAGTAGCACCATTAAATGTGGCACCTCTCAAAACACAGTTTGTAAAGCTACCACACTTTATAGAACTGTCAGAGAAGTTTGCTTCTGTTATGTCAGCTTGGTTAAAACAGGTATTGCCAATTAACTTAGCTTCCTGAAAGTTGCATTCCACTAAACTCGCACACCTGAACGATGCCTTTATCACTGATTTCTCAAATATTGCTTTAGTTAAAATGGAATGATCAAAATCTAACGCTGCCCCTGATGAGCCAAAGTCGATGCTGCTGAGATTAATGGCCCTCAGGTCGCAACCCGTGAATACAAATTGTGTACAATTCTTGACTAGTGATGTTTTCGTCAAAAGACATCTAAACCCTGCTACATACCTAAGATCAGCATAGGTGACTACAAAGTGACTGTTCCTTTGGCCACCATCAGCGTATAGTATACTCAATTGACTCAACTTCCAAAAATCATTGTTAGAAATTTTCTCCCTATAAATCATGTTCTTCAACTTGTGGCTGAGTTCATCCAGTAGGTAGTAATCTGCTTCTACACGAAGTAACTCTTTCTCTTCAGCACTGCACAGTCTAACGTGTCCCGTTCTAAGCCATTCAAGTATATGACCGAATAAGTGTCCATCTCTATCAATGAATACTGTACCACCTTTATCCTTAATCAGAGATCCCGCCTGGCGGTCAGAAAACATGGTGGCCAGCATCGATGTCGAATACTTCGTTAGCGTGGCCCGGCTGGTGGAATATATTTGGCCGCCAACGTTCAGTTTTACTATAGCACCGTCCATTTCGCCGGTCAGCGCAGTTCCTTTCCTCTTTACATCAACGGTCGCCGAGGCCGCTTACAACAGTATAGTATATCAAAGGCAGGTTTGTAATAAATAAATACATGTAAAAATATTTTTGTGCTAAATTCATGATTTCACACATGACTATAATATAGGATAACATTATAGTATATCCAACAGTGTCATCGATACGCTCCCGCGGGAGGTGTGATCTCTGTAGCGCGCAATGTCCTTTCTTGTTACCATCCCGACAACCTGTGGAACAAGAACAAAGCTGCCTTCCTCAATCATTATTGGGGTGCATGCATGTACCCCCCAAGCCAGTTACACAAAATACCTGATCATTGGTACCACATAACCATGATTTTTTGAATGTGGAAAATTTCACAAATCAGTTTCATCTATGCATTTCAAAGATATTAATATTTTCATTGATTCACACCTGACATTTAGGGATTTTTATTTTAGAAAGTTGCCCAGATTTTCTGAAAATTATTTTCATTGAAAATTTCCAGCTAGCTATGTGGTAACATGTAGTTTACCTCGTTGTTTCTGTTCACTATTACGAGATGTCTTAAACCTAATGCTCTGAATAGACCAAAGATCTTAGGGTAATATGATGTCTGTAGATGAAAAGATAATGTATCACACACCAGATGACTTAACAGCTTACGTCGTATGCACTGTAGGGTGTGTTATTGATGAACGGCTTAAGGTCAATGTATTTCTTCTTATCTTCTGCTGACAGTAAGCTCTTCACTTCCTACAAGACAAAACATTTATTTGTATTAGTTGATACATATACATCAACAAACACAACCCGTCAGATGACATGAAATACTTGAGACCAATCATTCCATCATTAGTTACACAGTGAAATTTCTCTATACAGATAAATTATGTGTGCAGTAAAATTATGTAGTATGTTGCAGCACATGGAAATATCATTGCATCATGAAACTTGTACTAAAATTTTAGAACAAAGCTTTGATGAGACCTCTGTAAATGAAAGATTAACCCTTTGCAGTAATCTAGTAGTATATTCAATGTACAATTGTTTATCTCACTTCAAGGTCAGGAAATCTAGGATATGGATCCCTGAAGTCTTCCATTGTTAATTTGGATAATCCATTGTTCGTCCCATCACCTATCGTCTGCCAACATGTAACAATAAGCGGCACTTTCACAATACAACAAAACACCTGCCTACCTCATCTTTGTGCTTTAGCAAAACAAGAAGTTGTGATCGTAAAATGGTACCACGGAAGTTACCACAGGGTCTACCGATATATTTCTGCAGCAGGACAAAAGAGGGGTTTAAAAAATATGCGTTGGCCGGGAATCGAACCCAGATCTACTGCTTGGAAGGCAGCAATGCTAACCATTACACCACCAACGCCTCAGTTGACATAAGCTACACTTAACAGCTATATATTTGCACAGCAGAAGCCAGTACAAGGCCAGCCAGCATCACTCACCATTTCGTTTAATTCCTCCACTACTGGGAAGGCATTGTGGATGGTGTCTGTTAGCACCTGGACTATTCTTCCCACCTGTACACACATGTAGAATAAGAATACCAATTGAGATACCTAGTGCTTGGCGATATTAAAAATTATTACACAATCACCTTTAGCTAACAGAATTGTGAGGTATTCACATGTAAAATTATCTGTATCATGTGAATTAAGTACCTTTAATGCAAGGACAATATTTATAATGAATTTTGACAATATATCGAATCTCATAGGATGACCCTAGTAGTCATATCCAGGATATAAACTGCCATTACATTCATCTTTAACATACATAAAGACAATAAAATTAATATTGGAATACAATATTTCGATATCAAAGGATGTCCATGATACAATATATTGTCCAATGAAATATCGCGATATTCCCAAAATATTGAAATATTGCCCACACTAGAGATACCAGAACAGCAGTACTTAATAGTTATGGAAAAAATGGCAACCAAAATGGACACTTTAAGACCCCAATGCCACTAACTTGGCTGGCCAGCAATTTACAAATTACTAAAACAAGTAGATTTTTGTCTGCCAGCCATTCAACGGGAAACACCCTACCACTACCACCTATACCACTAGGCCTTAAGATATAATGGTTCTTTCTATATCAGTATGACAATTGATTACATTTAACTTATCAGTTTAGGGAGTTTTCCTTATACAATCCTTGTAGTAATTTACCAGCAGACAAGGAAAATGAAATACAGTGATACTATACATGTGTGAATAGATTATGTACCAAATTACCTTTTCTATTTCATTGAAAGCAAATACCCTCTTTGTCATGATATGCCTACACAGTACATTGCACACAATGCATTAACTACAGTAATGTATACAACATTGCATTTAAAATAACTACATACACCAGTCAGTGGTTGATTATGCACTGAACAATATGATGATGTAATATGATGTCATACCGAGCTTGTAGTCCAGCAGCTGAGTCCGGTGGCTCCCAGTCCAGCAGTGGGATACTGTTGAGATGTATGTGTATATCATATAGTCCCTAGCAGATGTATCATAACTCTTGTTAATACACATAGCGGTCATTCAGTGGGTTTACAAAGAGTAATTTTGCTAGCCCCTCCCCCTGCTACAAAGCATATGCTGCGTAGAGCAGAAAGGTGTTCAGATAAGTCAAGTGAAGATTTAAAATTCTTACATACACACATGTACGCATGACACAGAGATAGACAGACACACAGACACACAGACACACACCTTATTGAAATAGTCACCAACCCACTTAGCAATCATGATAGCTATCATGATGGGCAGAGCATAGTAGAGATTACCAGTAGCTTCAATAATAATGACAGTTAAGCTAATAGTCATCCGAACTACTCCACCTAATGTGACACACATACAACAACCTCCCTTATGCCCGTGTGTACATGTGACATACCTAACATTGCAGCTGATCCAATTAATGCATACTTGCCTGGGTCAGACACATGCAACTACATACAACAAATACATGTAACATCATTACAAGGTAGTATGATCAGTATGAACACATCCTGTAATCAGGACACTTGTCCATGCTCCTCATAAACTCCCAACTGTATATATACACATACAAATAATCAACAGGCCCTGAAATCAGGACAACTACATGACCCCAAAAGGATTCACTGCTAAGCTACACGACTTACTCCAACATAACTGCTCAGGACCTGACCCAGCAGACGGCCCCATGCAGCACCAGTCAAGATACAGGGTACAAACAGTCCACTGGGAACACTGAGGCCGTATGTCCAGAATGTTAGGATGTAGTAGATTATTGCAAACTCTAGTAAATTGTACCATCCGATACTCACTGTGTAAAGAAATGTATAGAATGACTGATTGTACGCTATACTATACTTTACACACACACACACACACACACACACACACACACACACACACACACACACACACACACACACACACACACACACACACACACACACACACACACACACACACACACACACACACACACACACACACACACACACACACACACACACACACAAGTGCCATGCATCTACAAAAATTTCATCACCAGTTAATTGGCCATAAATAATTGGCAATTATCGGTTAATTGGCACCAGTGAAATTCATTCTTACAAGGAACATGAAGGGCTAACTTTACAGATCTTGAGTGCTAGCTATCATGCAATTACGTATGTGTACATTCACCATATGGAGACAAAACTCACTTGTATAAGGATAAAGTCTGGGGAATTAATGTCAAATTTGTGTGTGCTACTCAAATATCTAATTATATAATATATGAAAGTGAAATAATTAGAAACTGATAATCGGTTATTTAACATTTATATTGGTTATTGGGATTTTGAAAATATTACTCAAATATCTAATTATATAATATATGAAAGTGAAATAATTAGAAACTGGTAATCGGTCATTCATTTTATATTGGTTATTGAAATTTTGAAAAATAACTGATTGATTAATCGGTTATTAAGTACACACACAAGTACACACACACAAGTACACACACACAAGTACACACACACAAGTACACACACACAAGTACACACACACACACACACACACACGTACAATCATTATCGTGATATAATTTCTTAATGGACTCCTCAGGGGTAGACAAGTAGAGAGTGGCAATTGTATTGTATTCACCATCCCCACAGAATAGCTATAACAAGCACCACAAACACAATACCACAATCAATTAACTTAACACACCTTGACAGGCTCATCAGGATTGCTAGTATCCAGGGGAGCACACTCGGTCATCACCAGCACTGATACTGAAGCAGCCAGAGCTGTAATAGCTGCTACCAGTATTGCCTCAAATAATTTCAGTAGTTTAGTACGTATGTATCTGTGTGGTGTATATGATGGACTATGAGCTCCTGTAGTTATTACATCATACCTTCTCCTGAATAATGATAACCGGTAGTTTAAGAAGTTGAACAATGCACCATATAAGCCACCTGTGAGGAATATTGTACAGTGTAATAGTAGCTCTAACAGGTCTCCCTATAGGATACAGTATAATAGTAGCTCTAACAGGTCTCCCTATAGGATACAGTGTAATAGTAGCTCTAACAGGTCTCCCTATAGGATACAGTGTAATAGTAGCTCTAACAGATCTCCCTATAGGATACAGTGTAATAGTAGCTCTAACAGGTCTCCCTATAGGATACAGTGTAATAGTAGCTCTAACAGGTCTCCCTATAGGATACAGTGTAATAGTACAGTGTAATAGTAGCTCTAACAGGTCTATAGAGAATTAGAGATGCTTACCAAAAACTCCCATAACACAGAATATTGGCAGCTCCCACCATTCATAAGAGGAGTTCTATAAAGACAACACACATATGATAATACACTGGGGATATTAAGAAGGATGAGGTAACTACTCACGTCAAATCTTCCAAAGTTGATCAGACCGTTAAGGCTGAAATTGCCAGCATGGCCGTTGTATGCTGACAATACACTGTTCAGAGTAAACACTGATATCATTGATCCAAAGAACTGGCAAATGGACATACACATTGTCATTACAACATTACATATACTCAAGAGTCCATAATAAAAATTATGGACTCTTGATATACTGTATAGCAGGAAACTTTGGAGGGAGAAAAATTTGGCGAATTGTCCGTGATTTGCCAAACCAAAACCATCCAAATTTTACTACCTTATTGCTGAATCATCCATTTGCCAAATTTTTCCTCGCCAAATGCTCATAACAGTGAATTCACCAAACTTTCCCACCATATAGTATACTGGTAATCACTTTATAAGATCAATCTTTATACTGTAAACCAGTAAAATTTCATGTGAAAAACATTCAGATTTTATCTATTCTTTCCTCATCATCCCCCAGAAACTTGAACACATGTTACTTTCATTAAACTAGTATGAATACAAATGAGATTGTTTACAACCAAGCTAGCTATCTGTGTGGTTGTCCTATGAGTGTGTATCTCCAGAAGAACGAAGAGTAGACAAAGAATTATTAATGGCTCATTGCAAAGTCTCATTGCTGGACGATTGTCCTTGTATCATTTAGTCACTGAGGTTGTCAACACTTTCCCTCTATATATAGGCACTACAAAGTATCCATTATGTGATGACTAGTAAACCACTGGTGCACGAGGGTGCTAGGTGAAACTATCAGTCAAAGACTTTTCAATGGCCATTTTATTCGCAGCAAAAAATTAATCATTGTTGTTTAGACAACTAACGGAAATTTTAACAGTGAATTTGTGCTGGATTAATGATACAATGATTTCGCCCAATAGCAATAACAGCAATTATTGCTCATCTGCGGGAGGATCAAAGAATAAAGATAATAACAACCCATTGCTGAGGTATAAAAAAACATCTTATCAAAACCGCTTTATCTTCAAAGGAGAATAAAGTACAATGACTAAGTGTGAACTGCTACATTTTGTTTGTGACTCGGTTATCAAAGCATTTCTTAGTTGTATGAATTCCTCATATAATTCAGTGCACAATGTATTGCTTGTGTTAAACCACTTGGTGCCTTGAGCTAAATGTTAATATACCACTCAGTGTTATACTTAGTGCATAAACGACTCAGTTTATAACCTTTGAAGATTTCTCTAAAACCTTTGAAGCTACAATAAATGTTTCTTACTACTTGCTTAGTTTTGCCATAAATATTACTAGTAATGTTACTTGCAAAATACTTCTTAAAAGCCATAAGGCACATGACAATCCAGTGTAGCAATTATAAATTCACTTTTTGGCTGCTCGTATAAGGGACAAGGACCACACAAGTTGTTACCATTAGGGTTGGGCGATAACAAAAATTCCATGTCACGATATATCATGAGAGTAATTATCGTGATAATCGATATTATCACGATATCATTTTAGCTAGCAGTACAGTATAATAAGCACTAAAATTGTGAACATAGGATGAAATATTTTACTGTTGTTATAAAATTTATTATGTTTTTGAGCAATAAATCTCACTATAATCACGGTATTGACAATAAATATCGTGCTGTCGATATTACGATACTGAAAATTTCTCTTCGATATCGATTATCGTGACACTTTAATATCACGATATACGATAATATTGTAATATTGCCCAACTCTAGTTACCAGTGTACTCCATTACATAAACATTCCGAATGTTGCATTTAACATTCGAAGGTTGGAACCTTTGAAGGTTATGACATAGCATTTACAACAATATTTAAAACTAATACAAGAAACTTCACATATTTATCACGTACTATCCTCCATGTTAAAGCTTGTCTCCAGAAGCTGGCTCCTTCCTCAAGACTAAATAGTACACCACCTGTATGTATGCATGTAATGTGACATATTAGCCCCTCCCACACTCTGCAAGTTACTAACCAATCGGTGCACCAAATGCTGCAGCCACTCCTGCCGCCGCGCCTCCAGCTACAAAATCTCTCTTCTCCGTGTCCGTACGAAACTCCACACTCACCGGAGCACAACGCTATCATATTATACAGTGTTAACATACATACGTACACATACTGTATTTTACTGGTTAGTAGCCATGGTTATTTAATTATAATTTTCATGTACAAAATGGGTACAGTGACTAACTGAGACTTTTATACCAAAATTGCATGTAAAGTATTAATAACATTCTACTATGTGGCGACAATCAAAGCAGCGGCTTCTAACTGGTAAAAGAAGGTAAGCAGGCACACCATACATAACTCAAATAATGTCTAGCAACCAAAAATACTGTCCAAATATAATAGGACAAGATTTTGCTTGCACTCAACATGATTGTAGTGGAAATGCATAAAGACAAGAAAGTCTCTCTGGATAGTCATCTATCTCAGACACTGAGTTAGAGAAGAGTATTTTAGTAACGTAGACATTCGCATGTACTTTGTGTTACACTTTTACAATTGACACCTCTTTTAAAGCAAACGTTTTCTCTGTTGAAACAATTCTACCAGTCTAAACATTGATGTGTTAATAATATAACTGTTACCTCTCAAAGAGTAAACCACTTCTGGGACAAATCTTTGAACTATATTAAGAATAATCAATCTTTAGAAGCTACTTTGCTTACTGTAGTATACCATAAACAATATTTAAACACGAGACCTCTACTTTGACCATTAATACTATAATATATTCAAAGGAGTCAATAGTCCAGTATTTGCCACTAGACTGCAGTTTTATTGAAAGTAAAGAATTTAACCTTTTTATCTCAACGCTAGTATAAAATACACCAAATTAGATAACTGAGTCACGCAAACATTTGTTTTTTAAATTTATTTATGATTCATTAGTTCATTACTAATGTTGATCATACATTATAAATCCATCTTTAAATCTTATGATATTTATAATTACCTTGCAATCACACTTCAGTGAAGTAGATCGACCTTGAGATACACCAGCTGCTACTACTGCACCAGCATGGATCATCGGACCTTCCTAGAGGATCACATGATGTTACAATGATCACATGATGTTACAATGATCACATGATGTTACAATGATCACATGATACTACAATGATCACATGATACTACAATGATCACATGATATTACAACGATCACATGATATTACAATGATCACATGATGCTACAATGATCACATGATGCTACAATGATCAAGATCACATGATATTACAACGATCACATGATGCTACATCACATGATGCTATAATGATCACATGATGTTAATGTTACAATAACATGTATAGAGTATGCAATGACATACACACACAACTCACCTTTCCTACTGATAAACCACCACTCACTGAAAATAGTACTCCAACAGCTTTAACAACAAGAGTCTATTAATAGTAACAACATAGTTTTAGTAACAAGAGTCTGTTAATAGTAACATGTTGCTATGGTAGCAGAGACAAGCTAGAGGACTCACCTTCAACCTGACAACATGAGGAACTTTGACTCCATTAAGGTAACACTTAATCTCTGGTATACCACTCCCTGCCGCTACTGGCTGTATGTGGAGACATGTGATCAGTCAAACAAGCTCTACTCCATTACTTTGACTAGACTAATAATATACTGGACATATAACATGTAGGTACATATAAGGGTTCCCACAACATTCAATCCTGAGGTAATATCATTATACAAGGGGTTTTCTTCTTAGAAAATTTTTTATCAGTTCCAAGAAATCATACAGCAGACATTAATGTGATTATACATTAATGAACACTAAAAACATTACAATCTAGTTTCTGGTCAAATGATTTTTAGCTACAGGATGTACTGCATACTACACATGTATACAGACAGGCAGATGGAGACAGATGGAGACAGACACAGACACAAACACACACAGAGATAATTTACCTCTAACCAAACAACCATAATAGTGGCTACCATCACTAAGACTACACCAGATGACATCCATACAATAATTATCATATATAGAGTATCATTATCCACAGCATATGTAATAGCTAGTGATATGGTTAAAGAGTAGATAACATTAATCACAAAATACTCTAATAGAACACTCAGAAAATATTCAGAGGATACTGTGTCTAATTGCGGAGTATCTCCACTTGCTGATTTGATCAATGCCAATATCAATGAGGATTGCCACACAGGCAGTCAATATTCCAATTAGAAACATCACAAACCAACGTGCCAAGTTGATCCAAAAGTATTGCTACACATCAAAACAAGCAACCATGAGATGATAAAAAAATTGTGATGCTAATATAACTTATGGTGTGTCAAACACCTCTAACATCAAATGAATAGCGATTATGAATGAACTCTTTGATAATATGCTATAGTAAATGAAAATACAAGGGATAAACAACTTACATTCCCTGATTTCTCCTTCTGTTCCTTCACATACAATTCACTATCCATTACCTCATAGTCCAGGCTCTGTGTATGTTGGTACATGTTAACCACTATCATTTGTTATGTACTCTGACCTCGTATTTGGTTGACAGAAATTTTGTGCCATTGTAAAATTTTCTAGGCAAGCTGCCACTCTAAAATGAAATTTGTAAATGTACAAAATCCACTGCTAAATCCTGAGCAGTTTACCCCTTCTCCAAGCCATTTTGAGAGACAAGATTTTGGCACCTTCTTCTGTTCTGTCAGCAGCGGCTTGGAGGGTTCCTACGAAACAATTGAATTGTTTTCCCCAGCATAAATACCTCACTTCATTATCACACTCATCATCCCCGCTGCCTACTTTCTCCCAACTCGACACGCTCGCACTACTCGTGATACGGTTCCTGGAGTCACCGCTACCCGACACCAGCGGCGTCATTTCACTGGGAGAAACTATTTGAGGATAAGAATATGATTCATTTATAACATATTCCTCTGCCATTATGTAAAACGTTTCGCTAGCCGCCTCAACATATTTACATATCACATGCTTATTTTATCAAATACACAATTCTCAGTAATTCCCGCTTCGATGTAACGTAATTCCGTAAAACCATAGAAATTATCATATTATATTATACTAGACATAAATAATTTTGTTATACTATTCTCCATCATAAATCGATCGATGTAGTGATGTACCGTACACGGCAAGACCAAAAACGAGCGTGGTATACACTGCGCATGCGTAAAATTTCCGTAATTTTAGTGACCAAGCAACCTCAAAACCTCTGTAAACACCGCGCATGCGCGAGTATTTTGATAATAGCCATTGCCGAGGCCATTGCTTTATAACTACTGCTTTAGTGTGCATATTTACAACTAATCTTATAAACTCTTACACATTGATATACAAGAGACACGCCGCTCAGGCACCAAATTTAATGCGCCAAAAAAGCGTTAAGGTGTACGGAGATAGCATCCAATCCGACCACGTGTTTCTTATGGCAAAATGAGTTCGCTCCGTAATCTACGACCAGTTTTAGTCCAACTGAGGACGATCAGATATAATTGTAGGTATGAACATATTGTCCTCTACATAGACCCAAATTGCATCATTTAAAATCGTTACTGTTATGACTTACAAATGTCAACAGGCGCTTGTGTTCGGTAGTGGACCCATTGCCCGTGCCTGAGGCGGAGGGTGATAAGAAGTATCCAGAGAAAATTTCAAGAATTGTAGATGACATTTCTAAGTTAACTCTACTAGAAACAGCTCAGCTGAACGAACTGTTAAAGGTAACACATTGTGGCTGGTAACACTAATGTATGGCAGATATGGCTAATCCACAGAGTACACTGAATATCCAGGATGTTCCCATGATGACAGCTGGAGTAATGCCAGCAGTGGCTACACAGGTATTTGAACTATAGCTATTGTGAAACTTTTGATTTGTAATTTTACGGAGTACTGTATATTTCTTATTTTCCTAGTAATTATCATATTTTCTTCATTTATGAGAACTCAAGAGATTAAATATTATCACTATATTACCTGCATTGCCTGTCTATGGGAGCTAGATTAGGGTTAGACAATATTATGATTTTATCATGATACTGAGCCCATAATAATCGTACTGAAGAAATATTTTGAGTATCATAATACCACCCTCAATACAGTGTATGAAATAACTTTTGAAGCATAAACTAACACACTGTCAAAAGACTCGGTGAAGCTTGCATGGAAATACCGTATAGCGCAATTTGTGATGAGGGGAAATATTGACACTAAGCTAGCGATGTGTCAAAATATTCCCTTTCACTAATCTCCAGTAGTACGGCTAATACTGGTGGCCTAGGATGCTGTCCGTCAATATTTTCCTCACCAAATTTCTTAATGAAGTCCATCCGTCAATATCTATACAGTGAGCAGATTTAGGTTGTATTTTTTCGTACAATTCAAAAATGCCTTGACAAATAGTACATTTCTCCGGAAAGTGTCCTTTGCCAGGATGTTATTTTGCACTCTCTGATACCATGATTATAATAAGATTTATTGCTCAAAGTATTCTTAAGTTTGCAACATCAATAAATTACTGCACTGTCTGTTCATAATTTTAGTACTTATAATACTGTTACTAAGTGATGTTGTGATGATATTTATTGTAAATGTGTATATAATTGTGATGTGATAACCGTGTTGAATTTTATACAATAATTGTGACAATAAATTTTAATACCTAACACTAAGCTAGATTAAACATATTAATGTCATAATTTTTTATCAAAATACTTACCATAGGCGGATGAAGGTGAAGAAAAAAAAGAGGAAGAGCAAACTGAATTTTTAGTCAGACTGGTGAAGTTTGCGGATGACTCAAAAATTAAAGTTATCAAGGAAATAAAAGGTGTTATGGAAGGAATCAACCTCGTTCAAGTAAGGCAGTGGTTGCTATGGCATCCATTTATTGCCAATAACTGCAGGCAAAAAAGTTTGTTGAAGAATTGCCACAAATTGTAAAGCAAGATATTAGCAAAGAAGATGCAACAAAACTAAAAGAGCGGTTAGAAGCAGCAGGGGGTGTTGTAGAAGTAGTATAGTAATTACCTACAACTGCTGTTTAGCTGAAATTGTATTATATGTATCTAATATGTAGCTATAAAGGTGTACTTGTGTTATATTTACAACTGTTGAATAAGAGTGCATTAAACAATTAGAGCCTCTTTGCTTCCCACTTCAGTATATTGGCAAACATGTTATGTAGACAAGCTATGTTATTGTTTGTCAGATCTGTGTGAAAATATTATAGTAATAGGTAAGACACAATTTTATTGTACCTTCTGGTTCAATGCCGCGCACATTGATGCCTAATTCTTTCATGAAATCAGTTACAAGTTTCCAGTTGCTCATTCTTTGTAATGACAGTATTGGGCGGTCATGATAACGAGGAACCTTTTTACCGCTGGCTTCCTGTGGGTAAACCATTCTAAATAATGCCTACTGCTATAGAGTATTAACTCACCCCCAAAGCCAGTAACACATAAACTCCACTAGCTACTGATTCCCTCAAATCGTTAGCATGTATTCCGATAGGCTTTAGATACTTGTTCAACCATGCAAGATATTCCTAATATTTATATGTTTCATGTAACTGATAATACGGCTAGTGTTATGATACCTGTTCTTTGTTGGTTTTCAGTTCACTGCGACTGGTACTTTGCAGAGGTTTTGAAGCAGGTGTGATTAATGGCGCTGACCGAGTGTTGGTAGTCTTAGTTAGTGTTTTTATGGATAGAGTAGATGATGAAGTTTTCAACTGTTTCAATGTCTCCAGTGGTTTTGTCTCCTTCTGTAAATATTAACTGTTACCACAAATATCATCAATTGGGATTTGCTTACTAAAGTTGACTGAGTTTTTAAACTTGTACTAACTGATGGTGGCTGTATGATAGGTTTAGGAGGTGAAGCGCTTTTCAGCTGTTTCAACGTCTCCAGTGGCTTAGTCTCTACCTGTAATGGTTGTGTTATACCATCACAGATGAATCTATGAGATACTGCCAGGGGCAGATCAAACTTGCAAAATGTAGGGGGTTGAAACTTTAGGGTAACAGGAGCTACCCCTAGGAGGTAGATCACTCCTCTTGCCCCCTAAACGCAATCCTGAACATATAAGGCTATGTTGACATTGGTTGAATTTGGCAGTTTGACAAATGGAACAAACATTACCAAATTAAATTAGTGTATGGTGTGTTTTAGTTGTTAGGACTATAGCTAGATTGCTAGATCAAAATTTGCTAACAAGGTTTTAGTAATAGCTTTTGTCTGTATATACAGTAATAACTATCCTTAAATATTCACTTACTAATTGCATAGCATATCTCCAAGCTGCAAAGGCTTTGGTCAGAGTTGCGGTACGATCATGACTCTCAGCCTTCTCATGGTTGATTTTGTCCAAAGCGCCATAATTACGCACTTGTACCCAACTATAGAAGACTTTAGTCATCAGGTCTAGTAAAGAAGTTGTGTGATATGACAGACACACTTTGAAATCATTCTTTGCTTACCTCTTCTTGTTTTTTGGTACATATTCTCAGCATTGTTATACTGTGTAACAATACAAACATACATTAATGTATACCTTAGCATGTGAGTAGCTATGTATTTATTGAAGGTGTTTATGTACAACTTACAGCAACTTTCATAAACTCGATGTAGGATAACCATCCCTTCAAAACTTTCTGTTGCAGCCGTAAGGACCAGAAGGCAATGGCTCTCTGTTCTGGCGTCTGTATCGAACACAATATTATGTAGTTAGCTATAGTATATTTTATTAGCTTTACTTGTATTACTAGTAGGACAGGTCTCACCCTCCACATAATTACCATGATAATTTAAAATGTTAAACAGCCTAGCTACTGAGGAGGCCATAATAAGACCTGGATTACATGGTAAGTCACAGGACAGTTTACTTAGTACACGGCATAATGATCATACCCCTGTGTGGAATCTCTCTTCAGTTTCTTCAGCGATTGTGTCCAACCTGCTGAACCTTCGTCTGGAGTATAGTCGTGGTCGGTAAACTTGTCGCTTCTGTACCAATCTTCCTCTGTTGATTACACCACCGCCTAATCCTCCACTAATGGATATTGGTGAGAGCTTTCTCTTTGGTGCGTGTATATTAACAGCTCCTGTTTGCATGTGAGGCTTTATCATGTTCAACTGGACAAACTCGTCCATGTCATCTTCACTGGATGTCTCCGTGCTACTGCTGCTTTCTTCTTCCTCATCATCCTCGTCGTCGTCATCATCATCCTCATGAGTAGATTTCACTGAGGGTGTGAACTGTTTGCTGTTGGCAACCATCTGCTGCATAGCCTCGATATCATTCTCAATATCCAACAGAGTGGGAGATATCGATCCATCATTGCCATCATCATCATCCACCGCATTTTGTCTCATGATCTTCGGCCGATTGGGAGAGGTTGCAATTGCAGTGTTGACTGCTTTCATAAAATCATACGGTGAACTGGAATCTTGAGAAAAGTGTGCTGCTTTGTTATGGAATGAAGAGCTTGGAGTGATATTTCTGCTGGAGGCGCCAGAAGAAAAGGGACTCACAGTTGGTGAAGGTGATGCATGTCGAGGACTCAGCTGACCAACTGGTAGAGGTTCATCATAAAATAGTCTCTTAGGTGAAGGAGCTTGGGGTCTCCTTGTCCCATCAACCTTTATGTATGGTGTCAGCTTCCTCACTCTAGCTCTTCGTGGCAATGGAGGACTTGAGCCAAGTTTGTTATGTCGTCTCTGTGCTGGCGAAGAAGTACTCCCTTCTTTTCTCTTCTTTTTCCCTGACGATCCCCCAGAGCTTCGACTATGACCTGATCCAACACTTGCAGTGTCGCTGTCATTTCCATCCGATGAATTCTGGCTTAGTAATGATTCAGCTCTAATTAGATTAGTTATTTGTATCTGTTTTGATTTTGGTAATTTACTTAGTAAATATTCCATCTTAGGTATGGGCGGGGGTGACGGGATTCTGGAGGAGTCCGTGCTCCCAGAGTTAGTTTTAACAGGTTTAGATACAGCTGGACCAGCTGTATTCATTGCATCCTCTAATGAACTGTTTGAATTAGTACCGTTAAGCAAATGAGAATCTGAAGTTGTTGATTTCCTTAAAAATCTATTGAGAATTTTTTTACCATTGGTTTTTCTAGAAAAATTGTAATTATATAGCTGTTCATTGCACACATAAACTCTTACTTTGTGTCATTGACTTCTCCAAGTTTTTCTCTCTCGTCTTTCTCTTTCTCTGCATTGGACTAAAACACATGCTAGTTTAAAAACAGGTTTAACTGGTTTATAAGCTATACACTCACAGGCAGAATTGAAGGCATTGATAGTGGTCGACGGTTTTCTCTCTGTGTAGGAATTGAATGATAGCCAGACTCTTTTAAAGAATTCAAAATTGATTCTTCTTCGGCTAGTAAATTTTCTCGTATTTGTTCTTCCCTTGCCTTTTGATCCTTCATTTTCTCCATTCTTATCTTTTGCTTCATGTCCTCTTCCAGACGCATTTGTTCTCTAAGCTTCTTCCGTTTTTCCTCCTCCTGTAGACAGAATTAAAGCAATGTCATAGATACACCATCATGGTTAGGTAGGAAACTGTTTTTGGGAAATTTTTATTTTCTCGTACCATCACTTCATGTGTTCATTTCCATAGCTGAAGACACACCGTAAACTCATGCATGCTTGAGGTTAAGGGATGTGCCTTACGTAGCTTAAGATACAATACAAACTGTAAACATATAACCAAAAATGGCACAATATCCATTACATATTCGCTTCCTAGCTATGTGGTTATGATTTTAACATTATAAAAACTGAATGGTTAATGTCAATACCATAGCGATGTGGTAAATTTTCATCATATCTCATCACAGCTGCTTGGCAATAACAATTAATGGACGTTAATTATTATAATTTTTTATGCATAGCTTAACTCAAAGCTGTACTGAACTCATATTAGCTACTCACCACATCATTAGCTTCAATTGGTACTTCTTCATCTCCTATATCTTCGTCTAGTAATTCTTCAGTTTCCATCAAATCTCTAAATGTCTGTACATACAGACCATTATGGCTAGTTACTGTAGTGTATCATGCAGTACAGCCTGACCTCCCATTTTGCCCCGGTACCTCCAGCTCCTGGACTTGTGCCATAAAAGTCAGCTACTTCTGTGATCAACAGTTGATCATCTTCATGATTGGTTGCTTGCTATTCAGTACAAACAGTAGCAGCAATATATATATACACAGTTATGTCATTCATTTGCTCTTATACTTGTTTTGTTGAAGGTGAACGAGGTAGCTTCCTTTTCAGAGCCATTTCCAGAAACTGGGTGCAGACTTTCATGGCCCTGCGACGGGAAAGATCCAGCGGTGTATCGCCTTGTGAGTTCTCCACTGCTAGGTTAACTCCGTGATTGTAAAACACTTGTAGAATTCTACAGTAAATACAAGCAGTGAAGTACGTAACTATATGTATTATCTACATTGTATAGGGCTACAACAAATATTCACATATCAATAGTATTTGTATGTAGTGTACTGTTGCAACTAGTATTTTCTTGAGGTTAGTAAATGTAGTTAGCTATATTGCAAACCAATAATATCTGTACCATCATTTGCAAACGTGCCAAGAAAATTCTTAACTACACACATAGCTATAGCTGCACTTTTGAACTAGTTATACATTGTGCATGGTTATAGCTAACTACTACTAAAACACTGGGCCTACCTCACTCTACCCTCATCGGCAGCGTCATGTACCGGGGTACTCCCAATGAAGTCCTTCTCTGTTCCAGTACATTCCTTTTGGGATAATAGCCAGCTGACAACACCTTCATGGCCTGAGGGCAAAAAAAGATGACAGTGCATCGCCGTGCATGTAGTCTGAAATTTCTGTGCAACAAAATTTTCATGAAAATTTTGCAAGAAATCTTGCCTTCATGAAAATTTAATCGTGAATACTGTAGCTATAGCTACAGGGATGTTCCTACATAATATTATAAAAAGTTAAAATTCTGTATTGAAGATTTTATAGCCTTTCCATGGTAGCTAGCTAATCGATTGTATGTAGTTATAGTGTATGCATGCATCGGTGTGTAGTGTAGTATAAGGTGTCTGTGCATGTATATGTGTTTGTGTACATGCGCATACATGTGTTGTGCAAGCATGCTGTCCTTTATTTACAGTTACTGACCTTGGCATGCTGCATAATGAAGTGCACTCGCCCCATCTTGTCTTGATCTCAGTCCACCAACTGATGTGGCTAAACCAAACCTGAACAGATACTTTACACACTCGAGGTGACCCTCCTGTGCAGCAGCATGCAGTGGTGCCATGCCTGCGGTTGAGAATATGGTTGGATCACCACCGGCCTTTTCTGCCAGCCACTTCACTATTTCAATGTGGCCTTCTTGAGAAGCAAAATAGATAGGCGTGGCTCCGTTCCTAGCCCTGCTATTCACTAGACGCATTGGATTAGCATGTTTCTTGTAAGCATGGTTGATCAGCCATCTAAGAATAGTGGTGTGTCCTTTAGACGCTGCCAAGTGTAACGGCGTTACTCCAGTTTTAGTGATGGCATCAACTTGAGCGTTCCCCTCCAACACAAGCCAAGCGACAGCTTGCAGGTGGCCAAACTGTGCAGCCCAATGTAACGGAGTGCTGCCATTCATGTCCCTATCATGTGGCGAACACGAGGAATGAATGACGAGGTAGCGCAAGCAGTCCAAGTTGCCCGTTCCAGCAGCGTCGTGTGCTGGAGTCGCCCCATTGGCGGCACGGTACACTTCTGTGGCAATTTTGTTTTGAATGAGATAAATCAGTATTGATATTTGTCCTTTCCGTGCCGCCATGTGCAGAGCACTAGCGTTAAACTCGTCCCTCACGTTTAAACCGCCCGTGTCCACAGTGTACATCAGGCAGCCGACGTGTCCGACTCCAGCCGCTTCCAACTGAGGGAATTTGGCTTTTGCACATGACGAACAAAGGCCCTTCTTTGCACTGCGAACAATTCGCCTTAGCGAGGCAAAACTCATGGTTATTACTGGTAATCTTCCAACAGGTTATCAAGGTTTACAGCAAGGATCAGGTTTTAGAGGGCGGGGCTACGATCGGGTTTGAGATTGATTCAAGTGAATAGATAACAAAATATTGAGATCCATCACAACAATATTTACTTTTTCTGCTCCTCCCACCATTTGACACGCCCTTCTTTTGCTAGTAAAAATAACCGGATTTCCGTCCACGTACTATGTTTATGGTGCGCATTAGATAGAGTGAGCACCAGATGGAGTAACAATGGATTAGTAATGTGTGAACTATAGATTATTTTCTTATGGATTGTTGGAGGAGTATAATGAACAATTGCTCCATTAAACAGCTCCTGTTTGTATCTCTACTATGCACCATCGTATTCGTCACCGTATATCATGTGAAGTGCAGTGACATCACGACCACCACTTCGAGTAATGATAACCTGAACGTGCACGGTAATTATATTCCGTATGCTAACAACCTTAACTGTTCAACGCGAGGCGATCGCGAGTATGATGTGGACGAAAGAAAACGTTTTCCAACTTCCATCATAATTGGGGTCAAGAAAGGTGGTACGAGGGCGCTACTCAACATGTTGGAAGCGCATCCCGATGTAGTAAGCGCCCACCGTGAATTACACTATTTTGACTACGAGGAGAACTTCAAACAAGGAGTGGAGTTTTACATCAACCAGATGCCGATCAGTCGACCAGGACAAATTACAATTGAAAAGTCTCCTCACTATTTTGTGACTGAGTATGTCCCTCTGAGGATGTACATGGTATCACCTAATTTAAAATTAATTTTAATAGTACGTGACCCAGTGTCACGGCTTATATCTGACTACACACAGTTGGACACTAAGAAAGTGGTCAAAAATGTTGCAAACCGGCCGTCATTTGAACGTGCTGTGTTGCTAAGAAACGGTAGCATCAATCATGACTATAGCCCTGTACAGGTTGGTGAGTATGGCAAACATTTTAAGAATTGGCTCAAATATTTTCCATTGAACCAAATACTGGTTGTTGATGGAGGAAATTTTATAAAAAATCCTTTTGAAGAGCTGCAAAGAGTAGAGAAGTATCTTGAGTTAAGATCGTATTTTCAGAAATCACAATTCTTCTACAGTGAAGAAAAAGGTTTTTATTGCTGGAAGACAAGGAGAAAGAGTGAGCCACAATGCTTAGGAGATAAGAAGGGCAGGAGTCACCCAGCTGTATCAGAAGACATCATTGAGAAACTAAAGAATTATTACAGATCATCAAATGAACAATTCTATCATCTCGCACAGAAAAATTTCAATTGGTAAAAAATATTTCATGGTTTTGTACAATTTTTTTGAAATTCATGAATTATATTCTGAAATACAAAAATAACAACACAAAATACACATAACAAAACCAAATATCACATGGCAAAACACTTAAATACAAAAATACACATAGATTGCCGATACACATTAATGCAATGGTAGATTAAGTTATTCATATTCAGAGCCAATGGTTATACTGATACTACCAGGGTGTACGTATGTGGCATGGAACCATTGATTAGTATCAACCACAACTACAGAAAGATAATGCACACTCTATATCCTGAGCAAACCATGACTATATATAGCACAGTTTCTGATGGGGGGAAAATATTGACAGATATGGCACTACACTGGCAATCCGTCACCTTCCAGCATAGGGATTTTCCATTGCTGAGTTAAATAAACTTTTAGCAGCTGCACTCAACAGTCCTGCCCCCCTATATTTTTGAAAATCTTGATTAGCCCCCCTGAATTTATTTTCTAGAAAAACCCCTGTAGCTATATAGTACAAGTGGTCTTTAGATACTCTGTAAGTTATAGCTATAGCTAATACAAGTGGCCTAAGATGATGTCTGTCAATATTTTCCTTGTCAAATTTCTCAATGAAGTGCATCTGTCAATATTTTGCTCCATCAAAATTGCACTATCCTGTTACATGTAAGGTTATTAGTCATTGCCACTCACTCATTTCTCCAGTGTTAATGGTAGCATTAAATGATGTACATGCATTGAAACACTCTGGTGGAGGGGTCAACGTCCATGTCTTCTTTCCGACCAGCTGTGCCTGCCATGATGGGCTGCCAACATGATCAATCTTTAAGAATTAACAACATTAACAGCATACCATATATAGTAACAAATTTACTCTTATAGAACTTTTGGCAAGGAAAAATTTGTAATTTGGTTTGGCATGCATGACTTGCTGAATTTGTAACTTTATTATACGGTACAATTTCTGACCACAACATCAACATAGAAATCATATGTTAACAACACACCATGCTTGATATGAGCATTACTCACGTGCAGGCTGGCACCGGGTCCCGGTGCACCCATGAAGATCCAGGCCAAAAATCTTTCCTCCTCTTCTGCTTCATCACCAAACTCGTTCACTTGTTTTGGCACAAAATATGGGTCGCTGAAATATTTCTCCAATTCATATCTTATTTCTTCATCACCAGTTGACCTGTGAGAGAATAGCAATTTGATATTTGAGCTTGTGGGCATGGCCAATACAGAATGATTATACTGTATGGCTCTACAGTGACAAATGGTGATGGAGGTGTGTTTTTGAATTTCATTTCCAAGCTCTAAAAGTTGTTTCTGAAGACTTCCCGCTGTACCATGTATCCATTTGGTAACTGTACAAGTAATAATGATCATTGTACTTATTATAAATTGTGATTCCAAGACTAGTCGTTGAACTGTTGCTTTTTCATTATATTTTTGCACAGGAATGCCTTTACACTGGGTATAACAAATTTCTAGTCCATTATTTAACACAAGCTAATTTTAACATTTTATAGTGTTTATGCCTGAAGTTGAAATTGTGATAAATTTCCTTGACCAATGTAATACTGTTTCCTCCATCCCTGTATTAGACTGTCGTATCCATTACTGTGCAGGGCCTTATCGCTTGCAGCATAAGCAACCGCGCTATTCTGCAAGTGATAAAGCCCTGGGCGGTAAAACGAGTTCAACTACGACAGACTACCCCTGTACTATCACACATCCTTACCATCCAATATACCACCTTTCTCCCTTGAACTTCACACTATCCTCTGACATGTTGAACAGCTCACGGAGATTTCTAATATTGGAGCTGTACTGGAAGAACTGACCAAACTCAGCATCATTATCCAGTGCACCTGGCCTGCTCAGGTATAACTGTTTGAAGAAATCATAAGAGAACACTGTTGATGCCTTCCATGTCCTTGTAGCATCAGTAACAATTATTGGCTGTCCACTAAATCCATATTTATGAATAAACTCAACACGACTTAAGTTGCTCAGTCTTGGAGCATGATTTACTCCTTTGCAGAACTCACAGTCAACCAGGGGGCCCAGTATCTCGTGCAGCGGTTCGGGTACGAAATAGTAACACGGATAATCTTGAGAATAGTTCCAAGCACCATATCCGATCACTAACAGCACGGTTAGTATGGGCAACACGTAGAATAGACCAGCATAGCATACTCGGCCAATTGTACATTTATTCTTTCGATACTTTGGCAAACTGGACAATTCTGACTCGAGTATTTTTCTGACGGTAACATCTGATACGCCATTTTCCTTTGCCTCTTCTAGCACGGTCGCTAAACTTTGCTGCAATTCCGCCATTTTACAATCACGTGCGTTGTTAGTTGATTGTTCTAATAGAGTGTTTCTATAACTAAACAGGTCCTCGTCACTGACCGACTGATTTAATAGACAGCATACAGGAATAATTTTTATATTTCAGAATCTTATAAAAATGAGCATAAATAGTAATATTGAATTGTTATAGTACAGAAATTTGACTAAAGTAATGGTCAATTGTTAACAATTTGAACTTGGAATAATCGTAACTGTGTATCAATCCATATCGGCGGACTATCACTCCTGACAAATATCACACCCCAAACGTAAGTATGGAACCACAGGTCAGTGCTAAGGCTTTGCTGTAGCAAACAACACATTAATAGTAGCTCTATATATTAGTATATAACATTACCCGATATCTCCTCACGATAATGGGATGTGGCACTGGTAACAGGCCCACTAGAGTGCCATTCTTCAGATACTCCAATATGCTCTGCTCTGAAGTCACCTCACTATATGATAATGCAGTGTATTACAATAGGCTATAGGGGACTAGCAGTACAAGCACCCATATACAAGTTTATCTAACTCAAAGTGTCATCTTCACTCCCTCACTCCCCTAGAAAAATCCCTGACACCTCTCCTCTTAAAGGCCACTCTGAACTGAGAAACAAATACATCATCAGCTCAGCCTTACTGTCCTGATTGGGCCCAGCTGACTATGCCGCTGCTACTAAGAAATGCCACAGTAAAACCATAGGGGTATTTAGAAATACAGTGCAACACCTTACATTACCAATTTTAGTATGTATTGCACTAATCATTGGGAACTGGAGGGGTCAGCGCCTAATAGAGCAGTCGATATAGTGTAACTTTTATCACATCAATTAATTTTAATTTCTATAATTTTAATGCATTATTACAAGACTCCATGATAGAACCTTACTGATCACGTAGTTTTAGTTTTAGTTTCAGTAGAGTTTTAGTCAGCTTACTAAAATATGCTGTATATAATATAGCATAAATTTTGACAAATTATCAAATTTTTACATCTAACGATAAAATACATTGACAAAGAAGTTAATTCAAGCCTCAATTATGAGTGATGCAAAGTACCATTATAGCAGTGCCATGTTCAGTCCAAAAATCAAAAACGCTGAATTTGTTACAAATTTTTGTCAAAATTTTGACCATCAAAAACACAATGTTTTAGTTTTAGTTTAGCAGGCTACAGAAACACTACCACATATGTTCCTAATAGTTTCATGCACAAGATGGCGGCATCACTTACTTCTCTTTACACATCTTGTCAACTTGAGGTACCAAAATCTCGAGCAGTTTTATCACTGGCTCTAGCGGCAGCTTTGACTTCCAATGATTCAACTAAGACAAGACAAGACGTAAAATGTTCTACTAAGCAGCTGTTCATAACTTACCCACTCAGCCGTAGGAACAAAACTAGCCTCATCAGGATATTCTAGTAATTTATTAACATTATCTGCCAGTTTCTCACGCAGAGGTAGTAGCTTCCCTGTTTTAATGGTAGGTTTTGACCTAGGTACTGGTATGGGCTTTGACCGGGCTGGTATGGGCTTTGACCGGGCTGGTATGGGCTTGGGGTGCACCCTGGGACCCTGCATGTGAGGAATAGCATTTCCTGAAGCTGATAGGCTGGATCGTGGTTCAGGAATGGGATTTTGGGTTTTAGGCTGATCCTCGGGCTGTGGTTTGGGAACAGGAACTTCTTCCTCAGACCGTGGTTTAGGATGTGGAATTTCTTTGTCAGGTTGTGATTCAATTTCTAACTTCTTTAAACTGTCATGCTCCTGGCTGGGTGTAGAGGCAGCCATTGGTAGTTCATTCTGCTCCTCCGTGACCATTGCATTATCATCCTTAGCTGTTTCTGATACCTCCAGGCTAATATTGGGAGTGGTCATTTCAGGCATATCCATTGTGTCACCATCATCACGTGTAGTAGCAGTAGCAGTACCACTAGCAGTAGCAGCAGTAGTAGTAGTAGTAGCAGTAGTAGTCTCCACTTGATCAGCAGGTATTGTAGCAGTTGCTACACAAAAACTCACAATAAACAGGGTTACCAAATGGCATAGGAAGGTCATTACATTGCCAACAGGGCCAGTGTTAAGGTAGTAACATTACTGAATGTTGGCAGCTAAAAAGAACTACTATACATGATGGAATACATGGTGCAGTCAAAATGGCTTGAACTGAGCAAAAAATATCATCTTGCCTCTAACATTTTCACAAGAGTCAACAATCAGTCAGCTGTGTACAAACCAGACCTGACCATCTTTCACTGTGTTGTCTCTACAGTATATGTCAGGAACATGCCAAAATCCTGACAATAAAGAACCCTCTGCTATCCTCATCACTGGTTAGTATTTCTATGTTGCACAAATACTCTAATAAAGCGGTCAGATTGGCTTCAGGCTTTACAGGTTCACCATGCTATATCTCATGTATCTAATTAGTGCCCACTGCTTATAATCACCTGACACAGTAGTGTGTACTTCAGCAGTGTGGTGATGATGATGTGACGGGTGATCTTGTCTCCCTGGTGACGATGCTACAGTGGTATGACCATTATGGTGCAATCCTGACGCCATGGTAACGGGTTGGGTTGGTGACTTTGGAATACGACAAGTCTCCTCAGTTAAACTGGACAACTACAACAACAAATGACATCACAATGACATCATCATCACCATGGTAATCACCTGATAAAAAACTGCTTTAGATCTTATGATAGAATAGATCATGTTTGTATTGCCTGCAATTATTATTTGATGTAAACAGACAAAAACAAATGTCTTGGTAGGCCACACACTGATATAATCTTGTCCCCATATGGGCCTACACTAATAGCACAAACACCATCTGGTGACGTTGGTCGATTCTATGCAGAGATGCATAATCCACTTGAAACATTAATATTAGGATGTAGCTGTCAAACATACCCTATGCTTGATTTTGGCCTCTAAATTCAAGAAAATTGACCGATGTCACCAGATGGTGTTTGCAATATTAGTGCGCACCCATCTGGGGACAAAACAATATTGCAAGACTTACAGTATAACAATATGTTAACTTCTGGACAAAACAAGTTTAGTATAAATCTTAGAATGGTAAACAAAGGTTTCACAAATAATCATATGTACTATCTTAGCTTGTTATCACACTGTGTGTACTTAACAGCTTTTATTGTATTTTGCATGGGTGGACAAAGGGTTCAACAGTGCTATATATGCCATAAAGTGTCAGCAGGTAGTTATAGAACTGTGGTTGGGTAGTTATAGCACTGTGGTTGGGTAGTTATAGAACGATAGAGTAGTTATAGAATGGTAGCTCATTGACACTTCTCATCAAAGAAAACCATTCATTTGTGCAATTCCTTTATTCAGCACTATCAAAGAACTGTGTTTTATCACACATCAGTAGGTGCAAAATACAATAAAACACTTAAAGCACTGCTGTTTTGTTTGTATGAAACATACAGCTCTTGGTGAGGGTGGCAAATATAGCACAAGGCGAAGCGACAAATATAGCACTCCGCTTTGTGCTATATTTGCCACTCGACTCTCACCTCGAGCTGTATATTTCATACAAACTGGCGGCACTGCTTTAAGTGCATTATGAACTTGAATGCTATCTTAGCTGTCTCACACATTGTATTTATAAATACAAACACATTGTATTTATAAATACAAACACAGTTCATGGCTCACCATCAAACTGGTACTGGATTAAATTATTGAATGTCTCAAGGAGGAAGAAGATGAGGAAATGATTGTTAGGACGAGCACACAGGAACCATGGAGTGGAGAATGACTGGGTACAGTGATATCAATAAAACACATGCACATCACTTCTATAACACACTACATGCATTATAATTAATGCTCACCTCTAACAAATGGATTAGTCTAGTACAAGTCAACAGGGAGAGAGATTTCACATAAGGTGACACTGATGGGATGATAAATGAAAATAATATTGGTTGTATATGTATTTCTCTCACACACCATTGGATATAACTGTTAGTAGACAATCATAGAGGGGCTGTAGCCGTGGTAACCCGCTGATTATTATCCTATGCAAAACCTGAACACAACGGTGTATTCTATCACTTTAACACAACACATCGTCTTACCAGGAACAATAGGTCGGCATGGTTACCACTGAACGATGGTAAATCTAAACTGAGCTTTTGATTATAAGGCTTGTTCAGTCGAACACCTGACATCACCATAGGAATAAACAAGACGATATTATAATGGACAACACACCAAAATTTCTCTCCCCACTCATCACCAGCAGAATGAAGACACCGACATGCAGAAGGCCAACCTTACCTATTCACAAATAAACAGCATGTAAAATTCAATGTTTAGAACAGTTCAAAATCCATGCCTTAGCAACCAATGAACTTACTAGGTGTAGTCTTGGCATTCAACATCTCACAGAGAATTGGCACAATGATGTCAAAAAGTTGAGAACTCTGCAATAAGTGACTGAGGAATTTCTACAGTAGAAAAGAATGAGATGCACTTTAAAGTATACACACATGCACGCACTAGAGATGGAACGATACATGATTTACAGGTATCGATATATTGCCTCCTAAGTATCACGATACGGCGATATATTGCGATACATACAGTTTGTTTTTAGTCATGAATATAACCCTTATCTGCTCTCTTAAAAGTGTTTAGAAAAATTTTAATACAAAAAACTTCATTCAGAATAGAGTATCAGTCACTAAATAGTAATTATGTATGCACGATATTGACTCAATTTAAAACAATACACCGATATATCACGATACTCAATATATCGATCCAACTTGAATTTGTATCGATACGTATCACGGTCTTAAAGTATCACGATACAGCGATGCATCGATATATCGTCCCATCTCTAGCACGCACACACGAACACACACACACACACTACACACACACACACACACACACACACACACACACACACACACACACACTACACACACTCACATACACACTACACACTGCATACACTCACATACACACGTACACGCACACACACACACACACACACACACTACATACACTCACATACGCACGTACACGTACACGCATGCACACACACACACACACACACACACACACACACACACACACACACACACACACACACACACACACACACACACACACACACACACACACACACACACACACACGGTTACAGATACAATAGACACACTTTGTTAAGCTCCATTATCTTCCAGAGAAGCACTAATATCTCCTGAAAAAAATTGATCCTCTTTGTGCCCATTGAGAAGTATGACTATTACAATGCATCACATGACATCACATGATATCACCTTATCTCAAGATCACCTGTTTAATGTAACTGCTTAGCAACACTGATATGCCCTTAGTGATGAACTGCATATCCTGTAAAATGTACACAACATGTTACTTACATTATAGTACACTAATAAGCACTGCGACTTCTATACAGTACACCAATAAGCACTGTGACTTATATATGGTACACTAATAAGCACCATGACTTACATACAGTTAACACAACATTATTTACCGCCTTCTGGTGCAGTTTACTGATATACAATTTGAAGAGATTCTCAGCAGACCCAGCTTGATGGTGTTCATCTACAAAAACTGAATCACGCTGAGTGGACACTGCTTCTTGCTGTGCAGAGGTGGGTGGGGCATCAGGTTGTGCAGGAGCAGCAGCGGCAGCAGGCGGGGATGAGTAATCCAGTATTATCATTAAAAGATGTGTTGACACTTCCACGAGCTTCTCTCGATAGTTGATCAGCAGTGCATGATAATACCTTGTATAGAACAAAGCCCACTATAATTTCTCTACTTTAATAATTGGTAAGAATATATTACGGGATGCCGTATCCTCCAGGATTATACACACATACTGTGTTTAGTAATGACACAAGTATCGGCAACACATGTCTGTTATGTACTGAGATCAGGTGATCCAGCCACTTGTTACCTGGCAACAAATCTATAAATAGTAACAAAAACATAACACCACTGCTACGTATAAATAACATCACAAAAATGACTTTTACAATAAGTGACCTGAACAATATGTGTTCTTACCTTGAGGAGGATGGTAGAGGGATTCAGAACAACACGTCACTAACAGTTGCAGCAGTTTGGTACGATGATTGTCCATCTGCCATGTGCTGGGCAGGCTAGCGGCACAGCCTACACCTGCCTCCCTGTAGTAACACATATGATTGTGGGTATGAGTATTGATATAATGAAGTGCACTAAAACATTAGAGGCACACATCAGGATTACAGTATACCCTGAAAATTTTGTGGGACTATAAATTTGTTATTATATTCACAAACTACGTAGATAATCTTCACTTTATAAAATTAACAATTACATTTTCATTTTCTCGAGAAATTTTGTCCATGAAATTTTGGACATATTATGGACTTACGGTATATAAAATAATTGTTTAACAAGAAATTCCTGAGTTGGAAAATTTTTGTGTCAAACAGCTAATTCACACTCACAGTTCATTGATGTGAATTTAACTTTCCTCAGTTGATCTAACTGTCAATTAAAAATAATCACAGCATTATAATGTAGGAGTTAGTGATCATTTTGAAATTTCAAAACTCAAATTGAAGCCTTGCAAGCTTTCACCACCAGGATACCAGCTAGTAAACTCCAGGGGATTAGGTAGAGCATTAATGTCACATCACCATGGTTACAGATTACAAAGACACACAATCACATGATACAGGAGACATACCAGATATATTCACAGCTGTCCAGTAAGCCAAGGTCTACCGGCTGCTCCTGTAGTTGTCATGGAGACATGAAGCATTATATGTTCGTGAGACCTACCCGTCCAGTTGTTGTCTTCTTAGCAGCTACAGTGAAGTCTGGGCAGAACAATAGGTCCTATAGGTGTGTGATGTGTGGTGTGCGTTAATAAGAGGATACTTACTGTGATGGCTGATAACAGTGTTTGAGCAAGTGTTAGTGACGCTGCTCCTTCATCCTGTGTGTACATGGTTATGTGTTAACATCTGTATCACCGGTACATACATAACACTACATATACATGTACACACACACGCACATGCACACGCACACACACACACACACACACACACACACAGTCACACACACACACACACAACCTCTGATACTGCGATGGGTGACCAAAACAAATCCCTCCATTCAGCATGTTCAAACAGAAAGGGAATAATTCTTATCAACATTCTGACACAATTCAACACTAAATAAACCATAGAGAAGTCATACCATACCCACACATCATATTACACACATTAATATAATACAATCATAATAACTATTAGCCTTTGTCCTATAAGCAAAACCAACTTGTGTGGCATCAGACTATTTGAAACTAATACCAACAATGAGGGTTCTAACAAAACTATGTGACATACAAAGCAAATAGATCATGTGATCTCATACCAACAGTTTGCTCGTTGACACCAGTACAGCCAGTAGACGCAGCCAATGATAGTCGCTGTACCAACTATAATAATGATATGGAAATGTTCCACTATTTTTGATATCACCCCTTCTTACTTTGAAGCAAAGTGTAGTGAGGTTCCCTGACGCATTGTCTCTCAAGTTACGTATCTCCTCTGGTGTTATCAGCTCAAAGAAATCATCGGTAGTCAGCCCGCTAGCCGACCAGAATCGATCCCAATATGCCTCACTCTGTCCAGCTACCAACTGAAAGAGTAATATTCCTTACACATTGACAATGAATAGGTTATGTGAAGTATTCAATGTTATGTAAACCTTCTTTGTGCAATAAAAATGTAACAAAACACTTATTCATACGGCACAAAACGTAAAAACAAATATACACAAATCTACCAGACCTTGTATTGTTATACATTGGGGAGGTTTGCACATAATTTATTATAGGCTATTACATTAAATTTTAAAAAACGTACAGTGAGATTTTTACTCGCCTGTTCCTGATTGGCTAAATCTTGTATCGCTTCTTTAACCAACGCTTTACTGTCTACTCCGCCCATGCTCACCAATTACCTATGCAGTGAGCCCGGCAGTGAGTGAATGTTAACGGAGAACAGTTCAGTCACTGAATAATGCAAACCCACAATCACATCTTGTACATTGTTATTAAGCCTCGTGATTACAGTACTGCAAGCCCCGCCTATGATAATGACGAGAGGAGCTGCTGTAACAGTCATCTTCCTATTTCTCACTGTATCAACCGCATTCGCATTAAGAGTTGGTGTATCTAAAGTAGATGGTATGTTATGATAATTTAAGAATGTAATCTCGTGCCTTTGAGCTTGAATGTACAGATATGCATAAGTTTACATATACGTGGTGTACAGAATTCCGCTACAAGTAAAACTAGTCTCGCGAGCCAGACCACTTTTTTTTCTTTTATATTTTGGGACGGGAAAAAAAGGGTCTGGTATACTCATCGTTACCAGACCCTTTTTTTTCCCGTCCCAAAATATAAAAGAAAAAAAAGTAGTCTGGCTCGCGAGACTAAGTAAAACTGTATCACAGTATGGTATAATGATCATGTGATACTAATTATAAATGTGTGGCAATGCGTAATTTTGTTCCTGATTCATTTGTAGCTACCTTACCAACCGGAGTCCCTCTAGCTGGCTACAGTGCAAGGCACACTCCTCACTGGCCCCTACCAGAGGAAACCAATTACACTACAGTATGACTCTGTGTGTGTATGTAGTGTGTGTGTGTGTGTGTGTGTGTGTGTGTGGGTGTGTCAGTGTGTGTGTGTGTGTGTGTCACTGTGTGTGTGCATGTAGTCTGTGTGTGTAGTCTGTGCGTGTGTGTACCGGTATGTGTGTGTGTGTGTGTGTGTGTGTGTGTGTGTGTGTCAGTGGTTGTGTGTGTGTCTCTCTCTGTATGTACCTCTGTCTGTCTGTCTGTCTGTGTCTGTCCAAGTGCACTGTACATGTGTATGTGTATGTGTAAAAAGTATGCTTTATGACAGTGGATGATACCAAGCACTGGACATCTTGAGCCAACCTGGGCGAAGGCCCTAATCATTGATACTGGTGACGTGCAGTCTTGTTTCATCACAATTGATGCTATCGGTAAGTACGTATGCTGTACTTACAAGATCTCATAATTCTAATATCATACATATAACTAACATACAAGCATAAACTCTGCCCTTCATTTACATACGGAGTAGAAGTATATTTAGCAATACTGACCATTTGTAGGATCGGATGGAACATTAGCACAACTAGCATACGACATAGCAGCTGCCAAGGGGTTTAAGATCCCATTTGAAAATGTCGCCATGTTCGGTTCGCACTCTCACAGCGGCCCTGGTGCCATCACTCCGGAGATGCTGTGGGCATTAGCTCCAGCCACCGACCTATTAATACCAGGTTGTTCAGGAGCCATAAAGTAATATTGTCACTAAATTGTTGTCTTAGAGTTGCAGACGATGTTTGCTACATCAATAGCCACGGCCATGCTCAAGGCACAAGAGAATTTACAGGAGGGTGCAGTAGGGATGGGTAAGTAACTATACAGTAACTATGCAGTGTTACGGGTTTAATGTATTAGGAATTAGCCAGCTGACTGGAGTAACAAGGAACAGAAGAGCAGATGTCAGTCCATACCTAAACCCAGATGATATTGATCCAAACTTAGGAGTGATAGGTGTGAATGATGCCAACGGTGACCCATTGGCTACAGGTAGTGTAACACTCATTCTCCTGTTTTATATTATTATGATTGTTAGTATGGAATTATGCTGTCCATGGCACATGCTGGGGGCCAGATCAGTTGTTGTCCAATGGAGATATAATGGGTGGTGTGAACTCCGTCCTTGAAACAATGAACAGTGGTGTGGCCATGTTTATCAACGCTGATGCTGGAGACATAGCCCCAAGTGAGCATCATATGGAATCCATATGCTGACACCTGGTGCACACTATAACATTATATATAGCTGGTTGGCTCGGTGTGGAAAATAATTATCGTGGATTAGGTTGTCATACTCTAATAGAGCAGTCAGTATATTATCAGTTATAATTTGTGTTTTATTTTAGTGCCTTAGTTCTCTACATAATTAATTAGCTGTCAACATTATTTTGTTTCCTAAACAACAGAGAAATATAGTTGAGAAATTTGTACAAATAAGGAATGGACTTTTTAAAGAGCTACTTGGCATGTCATTTTAATTCCAAACATTTGTACAAGAACCATTGACTCATATTTTAGATATTTGCCAGTCTACCACCGCCATTTTCCCACTATGCAATGTATAATGATAGTAAACAATATACAATGCTGTGTAGGTGGTGATACTTGTGATGGAAAGCCAAAATTCAAAGGTGCTCCAGTCATAGCCAAGGCAGTGATGGATGCCAGGAATAATCTCACCATGTCAGAAAATATTGACATTAAAGTTGCAGCTCAGGTGGTGCCATTTGGTGAGACCGACCTTAATCTGACGTTAGCTCGGGTGGAGAATTGTACTAAGGGAGGTCCCTTGGACATCTGCGGCATATGTGAGCTGGTAAGCTAATATGTCTGTGTATAGTTATATTGTGTGTTTTTATATACAAGGCTAACTCTGTTACTAATGATTGTGGTATTCTAATAGCTTGATTGCGACGAGAATCTTCACCTGAATGAGGCATGGGTAGAACAGAATCCTAAGTTTTCCGCATTTGCATTTAAGTAAGTTTTAATCTAAGAACTAGTGTGTTATATTGATGTACTCCATACTCTATACTCCATACTTTATACTCCATTCCACAGCATCAGTGGTGTCAACACTGGACTGGTAACCATTCCAGGAGAGGCCCTTAGTGACTTGGGGAAAGAGATTAGAAGTGATTTGTTAAAAATGAAATTTGATAATGTTCTTCTTGGAGGGTAAGCCCACATAGACACACCTACTATAGCTAGTTCATGACATCATCTCACGTGAGCCACTGTTGATATGATCATTAGGTACAGCAATAGTCACATGGGATACTTTGCTACACTGAAGGAATATGATGTGGGTGGTTATGAATCACTACTGACCTTCTGGGGACCTGGCACTGCTGAGAGAATTAGGAGTGCCTGTAACCTTGTTGCTAAGAAGGTTGCTCCATCAACTTGACTGTGTATAGCATGAATTTTCTAATTATTCAAGCCTCACAAGGGGCGCGCGCATTCTAAATAAACCCACGATCATTATTAATTTATGAGGGCACGTGACCTTGCAAAGAGCAGCGATGTTTATAAGAGTTGTGTCTGCTGTGATCCTTGCAACCACTTGTGTGTTGTTAGTAAAAGCTTTAAAGGTTGGAGTAGCTAAAGTAGATGGTTAGTTTTAAAGTTTTACTCTCGGTTTTACTGCAACGCGCACGTGCTCATTTCTGCACTTGTAACTCGACTTGCAATTAAAGGCATAATATCGCTGCGTAGTTAAGGCCTATACAATTACCATTGTGATAAGCACGTTTAGATGATAATTTTTTGTCTAAATTGGTATACCCTCTATTGTTATAGCAACCCTACCAGTGGGCGTGCCTCTGGCAGGTTACAACTATGCTGAAAGGCGAGTCCCTCACTGGCCATTAGAGGAGGAGACCAAATACACAACTGTAAGTTATGTAATGTAATATGTGGCCTCCCAATTGTATGAATGCACTTGTCTGGTCATGTGAGACAATTATGATGTAATCATGATGTAATAATAGATCAATGTGTCTTACATTATTTCAGTGGATGATGCCCAGCAAGGGACATCTTGATCCAACGTGGGTGAAAGCTTTGATTATTGATACTGGCGATGTGCAATCTTGTTTTGTCACACTTGATGCTATTGGTATGTTCGAGATCAATACTGGTACGATATATACTTGTCGTGCACTTCCAGGTTCGGATGGAACACTGTTGCAATTAGCATACGACATGGCAGCTGCCAAGGGGTTTGAAATTCCGTTTGATAATGTCGCCATGTTCGGATCACACACGCACAGCAGCCCTGGAGCCATCACTCCAGAAATGCTGTGGGCAGTTGCCCCAGCAACCGACCTGTTTGTACCAGGTGAGAACTATGTATATTGCAAAATTGAATTTCCTTTTGTTGTAAACCTCAGAACTACAGATGACACTAGCAACATCCATGGCTGAGGCCATGATACAAGCAGCAGCTAATGTACAGGATGCCTCAATTGGCATTGGTCAGTGGCAGCTCTCCAGCATAACCTTTACAGTAGTGTGCTAATACAACTTTACACTTGAAAGAAAACTTCTATGCATCTACCATATGAGCAAAAAAATTTGTGAGGTTCAAATTTTCATTAATTTTGTGCCTTCCAGCAATCCACGAATTTTAAACTTGTATTGTTCACATAATCAACGGTAGTTCGTCCATCAATGAAATTAAAACACGCACGAACTTTTTGTAAAGATCTTATAACTCTCTTGCAATAGTATAGAAGTTTGCATATTAGTTGCCAAATGATCCAACTACATTTTAATGGTGACTGGATTTGCAAAAAGGAGCCTGATCCTCACATCCAGGATGTTACTCCACCTAACAAAACTCTTAACATACTTGTTACCTTAACCATAACCATATTGTTGAAGATTGGTTTACAGCTATTTGTATGTGTTATGTTAAAATGTGTTATAGTATACACATGGTGACCATGTGGTTGCATGACTCCTGCTTGTTCCTACACTGCTGCTGCAGGGGTATCACAGCTGACCGGTGTTACAGAGAACAGGAGAGCAAATATCAGTCCTTACCTGAACAAGGATGATATTGACTCTAACCTAGGAGTGATTGGAGTGGACGATGTTAATGGCAATCCACTGGCCACAGGTTAGAGGAACTACTGAATGGTAGTTGTTATTTCTGGTGTTGTTTTAGTATGGAACTATGCCATTCATGGTACATGCTGGGGGCCAGATCAGATGATGTCCAATGGAGATATAATGGGTGGTGTCAACTCCGTCCTTGAAACAATGAACGCTGGTACAGCCATGTTTATCAATGGTGACGCTGGAGACATTGCTCCTAGTAAGGATCTAATAATGCAGTTGATTACAGAAAGCCTTTAGACCATGGTTGATGTAGCAGCCCTACTGCATGCCCTTTGAAGTTAAATATTATCATTACAGCTGATGACACTTGTAGTGGCAAGCCACAGTACAGTGGGGCTCCGGTTATTGCTGGTGCAGTAATGGAGATGAGGAATGATCTGAAGTTGTCACAGAATGTTAGTATGAAAGTAGCAGCTCAGGTGGTGCCATTTGGGGAGACCAATGGTAACTTGACATTAGCTCGTGTGGAGAACTGCACCAAGGGGGGTCCCATAGATATTTGTACCCTTTGTCGAGTGGTAAGTGTGCCTACAGTATGTGATAATCCACCCCTGTACATCCATTGTATGTTTATTCCAGTTACATTGTGACGTTAACCTTCACTTGAATGAAGCCTGGGTGGAACAGAACCCTAAGTTTGGAGCATTTGCTTTTAAGTCAGTTTCAATATCCTGTACTCCATACTCTATACTCCATTCCACAGCATCGACGGTGTCAACACTGGACTGGTAACCATTCCAGGAGAGGCCCTTAGTGACTTGGGGAAAGAGATCAGAAGTGATTTGTTAAAATTGAAATTTGACAATGTTCTTCTTGGAGGGTAAGGGAACATAAAATGGAACAAGTTACAACTTCTTCATGACATAGATACAGTAATAATCACATGGGTTATTTTGCTACAACACAAGAATATGATGTTGGTGACTACGAGTCCCTACTGACATTCTGGGGCTCTCACAGTGCAAACTGGATCAGAGGAAACTGCAGCATTGTAGCCCAACAAGTAGCTCCTTAACAAATATCCTTATATTTCAATGAAATAGCAATTACCATCATATACTGTGTATGTATTGTGGTTTAATGAAATAGCAATTATTTAATAAGTTTGTATTTATATTTTAGTGAAATATTAAAATTTAATGAAATATTGTGTAAGCATTGTTAGTAAAAAGTAATTACCATGTGTATGCAATGTTAAAGTACCTATGATGTCATTATCACTATCTTTTCTTGAAACCATATTTCTTTCTCTCATAAAACAAGTCAGTTTTTGAACTACCAAGGTTGACAATTTTTGGACACCCATCCCTCTAAAAGTGAAGACAAGAATACAGCTTGATAATACATTACAGTACAAAGGACAAGACTCAACAGCCCCTACTCCAAAAACAAACTGGCCATGTACTTTGCACTAAGCAGATGGAGAAATAAAACTATGAGGCTCTTATAACTCACGTCTTTCTCCTGTACGGTACATTCTTTGCAATAATAAGCATCAGATACTCCGGGCCCACCACAAATTGTGCAACGACCTTGGTAGGATCCATAATTACACTCATCACATATCCGGACCAGCGTGCACGGACGAACATACGAATCGCATACTACACATTTACCATCACCTGCATTAAAATATAAGAATACACTGCCTCGTTCAACCGCCGGTAGTATCACTTACACTTCTCACAAAGTCTTCCAATAGCTAAAACGAAAACAGTTATTATAATCGCTTTATACAGCACAATTTTTAATACAGTGCAATTAAATTTGTAGTGTTACCTAAAAATATTGTTATAAATGCTTTATAACGTGACCATTTATAAATCTCACACTTACCCACTCCAGGTTGTTTACGGCACATGATAAGATCCGGATGATGCTTCGCCATATCAATTATGGGATGCACGTGACTCTGTTACCAAGCGACCGTAATTAACAACGCTTGGTCACTTAGCTGGCTTCGTAGATTCGTAATGGATTTCGCGTTTGACGAAGATCTTGCTATCTGGGAGCGTTACAACAGCCGATCATAATATGTTAAAGATACATTAGGATAAGGTGGGTTAGTATAAGCGATCAGAGCAAGCTAATGGCGGCTACAACAGTATACAGCTATAGCGCAAACTGACACCTTACGCGGAGGGAAGCCTGATCTTCAGGCGGCGGGGCTTTACCAGATAGCTTCAAAGGATTTGCACAAAAATTAGAAATGTCTTTTGTGAACATAAGAATAATCGTGTACAATAAAACAGTGGAGATAAAAGCTGATAGAGTTGTAGCAGAAATATTTGTATGCCCGGCAGCCAAAGTTACCCAGACGACTTGATTTGCCAACAATAATATCGATTACTAAACGATCGTCTTCCTCTGCAGATAATTGATGAAGGGGAGAGGTAGATGATGCCGTCGGATAACACATCACAGCAATCTCTAACAGTTAGTTAATGTTGCTAATGCACTCCGCCACACCTGATTGTGAACAAATCCTGTAACAGTTTAATATGCTGCCAGTGTGTACAGCTTTACCATATCATTATAGGTGGCTCTGAGGGTGCGGCCGATCAACATGCTAGAAGTCGGTCAGGGTGCCCGATATATTGCTCATGTGATCGACAAGCAAGTACGTTAGTTTGAACATTGATGAATGTCACTGGTATAACACCCACTGATGCACTTAGGGGATGCCATAATAACATGTTACACATTTTGAAAAACCATACTATTGAATATTAAACAGATGATTATTAAACAGTTCCAGTGTTTGTTTATTATTGAATAGTTTGTATTTTAACTTATTTACCTGAGGTTTCCATGGTAACAGAGTAGTAACTGGTTCGTAAATCATGTAGCTTGTGGTACTGCAAGACCCCAGCGATGCTGCTGACGATATCCTGCGACAGAACAGGTCCCGGCAGAAGGAATATTTGTTTGATTGTGCCCTAGGGCCACAAACCTCACAGGTGAGTGCGTACTGGAGAGGATTGATGGATAAATTTTAATGTTTGACGGATTTTAATTTGGTGGAGGTCTAAAATATGAGCCAATGTGCTTCATGTACAAACATGGAGTGATTGGAAGAATTAAATTTTGGTGGTTTCATCAAAACCTACCAAATTATATTCCATGTCAAATTGCGCTATATGGCATTGCAGGTGGAAGTATATGAAGCAACAACAAGAGATCTCATTGATAGCGTCCTTACTGGATACAATGCAACAGTGTTTGCTTATGGTCCAACAGGTTAGCTGCTTATGACTAATGTGTTGCTGATGTCACACAATAACAAGTCAACTAGCTAGCTGCTTTGTAACCATTGCTTTGCTTTTGTGTGCGGTGTGTAAAGTGTGTGTGCGTGTGTGAGTATGTATGTGTATGTATCTATGTATGTATGTGTGTGTGTGTGTGTGTGTGTGTGTGCGTGTGTATGTGTGCGTGTGTGTGTGTATGTGTGTGTGTGTGTGTGTGTGCGTGTGTGTAGACATGTGTAAATTTATTACTCATGTCACTTTACTATAACTATTCCACAGGTACAGGTAAGACATATACTATGCTGGGCACTGACTCACAACCGGGAATAATGGTGCTGACTCTAAATGATCTATTCAGACGGATGGAAGAAGACCAACATGTCATGAAATATCGTGCAACCATTGCCTACCTTGAGGTTAGACTTCCATATATGGATATGCTCAGCCAACAGCAATCAGCACATATTCAGTCCTGTTTACACTCTGGTCTACATTTCCTCTGGTCATTGTTAACAAGAGTTATATTGTATTTCACCCCTGGCATTACTGCCCATTAACACCTCAGCAACATTGGAGTCCCATCCATGGCCCATGCCCTCTAACTCAGCTATTGTTTGAGTGGCTGATTACTCACTATGGGTGCTTAACTTGTTTATATAGCATCTCATTGAGGTTTTGTTATGTTAAGCATTGGGAGATATTTTATCATGATATACCACCTTGCCACTCCTGAAATTCCAATGTCTTCTCAAAGCTAAATACTAAACACTGCATATGTGATAGCTGTCAAACACTAAAGATTACTGATGTTCTACACATCACCAGGTCTACAATGAAATGATCTGTGACTTGCTACAGCCCAGCAGTGGCTTTCTTGACCTTCGGGAAGACAGCAAGGGAAACGTAATGGTTGCTGGGTTACTTGAGGTGGAGACCTCTTCAACAACCGAGGTGATGCGGTTGCTAAGGGTGGGAAACGAGCGACGGTCATGTGAGCCAACAGCAGTCAATATGACATCATCCAGGTGACAAGATGTGATACAAAGAGAATTGATCACATGACATCACATGATCACAGGTCACATGCAGTCCTACAGGTGACCGTGGAAGCCAGTAGGCTTGCAGCAGGCGCACAACAAGAGATTCAGATAGGGCGCCTTTACATGGTGGATTTAGCCGGCTCTGAAAGAGCAGCACAAACACAGGTAGCACTTATATGGCTGCATTCACATTGGTAACTTAGATATCCGATATTGTTTTTAGAATCGTGGCAGGCGAATGGTAGAAGGAGCTCACATCAATCGATCACTGTTGGCACTTGGCAACTGCATTAACGCCTTGGTGGGCAATAATAAAAACCATTATGTAAACTATCGTGACAGTAAGCTCACCAGATTACTGAAGGTGTGTTGCCTAGTAATATATTATGCATCATGTGATCTTGTGTATGATGTCATTACAGGAAGCATTAGGAGGAAATTGTCGGACAGTCATGATTGCTCATGTGAGCCCAGCCAGTACCTCCTTCGAAGAATCACGAAACACGCTTGGATATGCAGACCGAGCAAAACACATTAAAACTAAAGTATGTAATGTGGTGATGATGTATATAACATATATACTGTAACTATATTGTGACATGCTAGCCCCACCCACTTATCACTGCAGGTACGTCAGAACACCACAGACGCCGACTATCACATACTCCAATACACTGCGGTGATTGCTGATCTGCAGCAGGAGATCGCTCAATTGCGCAGTAAATGCGTTGAACCCTCGGCAGGTATCCTTCACGCTGATGGTAAGTTGTATACAATGGACTATCATAATATGTCACTGTCTCTACAACAACCCTTTGAGTTTGTGTATTTTACTTAGCAGCTGATAGTTGCATCAATCTTCAATTGCTTTCAATTAAAATGTAGCTGGCAATTTCATACATACACTGCATAAAAACTGGATTTGCCAGATATTTGTGTCATTCTCTGTATGAAGACTTTTCCACATTTGCATATTATATGCACTCCATATGTCATATTAGTCTTGCGCATAGGGTCTGGTGAGCAAGACAAATGTTATATGTGGTAAAATCAGTGGTGTAGCTAGGCTTGTTCCATTGGGCTGGCACTACTCCAACTCCTGACTGTTCTATTAGAGTAATACAACCCATTGACTGTTCTATTAGAGTATATCGATCATCCTTCTGTGGACATGACCTCACTTGGGGTTGGACGGGCATATGCCCGTCCAGGTCCCCTTGACTACATCACTGGGCAAAATACATAGCACATGTTACTCTAGTATCAATACAAAGTAAATGTGACTTGTTTGTAAAAATTTGTGGAGGGTTTTTGTTGAGCCAGAAAATTAGTGGTGAAGGAATGTGGGTGGGGCTAATTAACTGACAAGAAGATAATTTTATTGCAAAATTAAAATCCTATAAATTAGCCCCATCCATTCTGCCGCCTATGTCAGGCATATGATACTCCTGTATAAGTATCAGCTCTTAGGAATGGCTAAAATAATTTTTTAATTGATCAGAACACACAGACAATCGCAGCACAATGGAATTTGCCCAGATCAGTGGAGAACTGAAAGATGTTCTGAAGAAACAGGCATCTCTAAGGTAATACTTCACACAGTTACAATGGCTAGTATTTCAGCTGTTGATATTGTTACCACTGCTATCGTAGGCAAGAACTTCAGTCCAAAGATGAACTGTTGCTTCAGAACTCAGCTGACATCCAGCGGCACAAAAGCTTTGAGTAAGCAACACAATATAATATGTGCTAGTAGGCAGTTAAAGGATTGCTTACAAAGAAAAGCTGTTATGTTTATGTAATAACCATCACAATGACATCATTATGATGTCATTGTGACATAATCTGTGAGTATGATAATTACTATTTTTAATCATCTCAGATGTTAGAGTTTTATTATGAGTTCAATTTCCATCAGGTTGGAGCGACCGGAGAGTAGAATTACTGGATCACATTACTCGCTCAGTGACACTATTGCCAATACTGCTAGTAGCACTGAGGTGACTCTGCTATCCACTAACCACGGGAAGCCACGCAACTCATTCTCATCTCCTCTTGACTCGTACAAACCACAAGATGATACTGTTGGTGGTAGCATCAGCCCTGATGGTGCTACCATGACGATGCTCAGTATGCCTGGGGCAAGTGGTTGGTGTGGGGAAGAAGCTCTAAAGGAACTCAGTTTGTTGTACCGTGAGAGAGAACAGTTACAGGAACAGCAGAAGAGTACCTTGGAACGGCTGGAGCAGGCGCAGAGCAAGGCTGTTGACTTGAAGGACGTGAGTAAAATGTTTTCCTTGTCATCTGGCCTGCCATGCTGTTGCTATAGAGACTGGCCGAGTACATCACAACTGATAGTCAACATGACATATTTAGCTACCTCACTAAAATCAATGAATTAGAATCAGACAGTATCCTAGAATATACTATAATATATATACTACTGTAGAGGTCAAGTCATGTGATTAATTTTCCTGACCAATCATGCTAGATATTCATCAAGTCCGCAGCATGTCACATGTATGCAATGGGATGTTGCATGTGCGTCACATGTTAGAGCAACTCGTACAACAGAACAGACAGTGTATGAAGCTGGTAGAGAGACAAAGGAGTCTGATTAAAGGTGAACAAACCTACCACCTCCCATCTGTGGACGTTTTGTCCGTACCATAAGTTGTGCCAAGAGTACATGATAGAGGGAAATGTGGTGGCAGATGTCTAAGATATGAGCCAATGCTTCATACCGGTATATAAACAAGAGTAAAAATCTTCTTCACAGGATAGTACGTATTAAGAGAAGAGATATTAGGAGAATATTCAATAGGTGGTTTTAAAATCTATTTTAACCTTAAATGTACAGCTACATAGAAGTACTGTGTGTGCTATTTATGTGGATGTTATGAATTATTTAATATTTAATAATATTACCTGTTGCCTTATGTGTAGGTCACTTTTCAGACTGCCTGCTGTCAGTAGAGGAGCAGTATAAGCAACTGATGGAGCAGCAGCAGTTGCTGTCCATACGGCTCAGCTCGTCACACTTACAGGTGTGTATGTCCACATCTTTGTCACACTGTATGTGTTTATGTCACATGTTGTGTCATCTTTGCCAGTATGTATGTGCTTATGTCACATGTTGTGTTCACACAGCTGCACCCTCTGCTTGACAGTAGTGCTAAGCATAACGGTAGCACCACAGAAGGTATTTGGATATCATGATGACATTCTGTTACTTGTCTGCTGGTTGTACAGGTGAGTTACTCAAGGCACGTCTTCTTGAAGCAGACAGCCAGTGCGGGGAGGAGTCGATGCCACAATTGCCGGTCCTGCCAGGCATCACTGCTACTGACAACTCTTCAAAAATTTTAAAGAAGATGGACACTGTAACATCGTTACCATCGCTGGAGGCAAAAACTGGCCAATCAGATGACAGCATTATTCGTAGTCATAGTGAACTGTGTCTTCAAAATGGCAGTGGCAACCAAGTCAAATCAACCACATTACCAAAGATTTCTAAAGATGCAGGAAAAACACAGCAGCCCAAACACAGCACATCCACCTCTCACTCATACAACCTTGCTCCAGTCAGACCGTCCAATGCAAGGACACTACACACTAAACCATTTGTTCATTCTCCTCCATTGTTCACTGCGTCACTGCAGCCCGACAACGCTTACTCCCACAATCGGAATTTTGTAAGCAACTCAAGCCAATCTAAGAACAGTGGGCGTGGCCATTATGAGATGAAGAAGGGTGTTACCATGGATACAAAAGTGCCATCATCAATGAGAAAGAAATTACTAAACCAAAACACTAGAAGACATGCAATGAACATGGCAGAGACTTCGGTGTCCATTAGTAAACCAGTTGAGCCACAACACAGAAGGAAAACTGCTGCCAAACGAGAACCAATAAAGAAAACACCGTTGCCCATTAAAGGTGAATTAACATATAGCACAACTTTTTGATGGGGGAATGTTGACATACGCACTTCATGAGAGAAATAACGGACAGCATCTTAGGCCACCGGTATTGGCTATACTACTGGAAACTATTGAGAGCAAATTTTGAGCTTAGCGTGCATCAAAGTATTCTCCCATCAAAAATTACAGTATTAATTTTTTTGACTTGCGTTCATTATTCTTTTTCCCTTGTAGAAGTAAAAGATTTTAGTAGCATGACATCAAACTTGGTTGCTAGCCAGAAACCACAACCCATAACACCCCCAGATGTGAGCCACGCCACCAAACTACCAAGAGCTATTCCAAATGGAGCACCCCGACCACCAAGAGCCAATGGCAAGCCACTATCAGTAACAGGCACAGGTATTTCAGCCAACAAAACATGAACCCTGTGATTGCCGCTGTTATCTATCATGTATAATAGTGTAAATTTCATATTTTCTTGTCATCAAATTTCATTACAATGTTACTACTCAGCAGCAGCTGCAACCTCTGCTCTTTCTTGCTCGATATCCTTCTTGAGTTTACCCTGTGTACCAACACACCAATAGGTAACCATTGCTACAAATGGTGGCTAATAATGCTCACCATAAAGGTTTGCTTTTCTTTATCAGTCTGGAACCGACCGTGTCCAAACTTGGATGAAGTATCGATAAACTTCAACTCAATTTCTTCCCTAGCCTTTCTAGTGGTTTGTTGCACCAGTGACTAGAAAACATGGATTATCAAACAGTTATTTTAAGTGATAACAGACTAACCTTGCGTAAAGTGATAGCTCTCTTCTTGGGTCCCATTACTGCTCCTTTGAGCATGACAAAATCTTGCTTAACCTCACCATAGTGAGGAAATCCTCCCTAGGGGAATCCCCATCACAAACAGCAGAAATGTTAGTAAATACGTTACCATGGGTGTGATGCGCTTCTCAGTGATGTCACTAGCCGTTGAAGCATTCTTGGGATCTGAACCGTCTCCGATACGATAAATCTTCTTGTTCATTTCAGTCCGATGATGGTAACCCTTCTGACCAGCTCTGGCCACCGAGAACTGTACACGGCTCGGATGCCATGCTCCAATACATGCCACCTTCCTCAGTCCCTTATGTGTTTTCCTTGGCAATTTCTTTGTACCCCACCGGGAGGTAACACCTTTAAGGAGTGGATGAACAGTCACTATTAAAGGAATACCAGCCTACCCTTAAAGCCTTTTCCCTTGGTGATCCCAATGATATCAATCACTTCATTCTGTTTAAATACTTCTGACACACGAATTGCCTTCTCAAAATGCTCCACGGCCCAGTCAACCTGATGATAAAATACATTACCATCATGTGATACAATCAATAGCTGACTACCTTATCGGACACTGTCCCTCCATTAATCTGTATCTCCATGATGTGTGCTTTCTTTTGCCTTAGGCCTATCAAGTCCATCTATAGTAGAGATTAATATCACTATGGCAACCATGTAAACAAGATGGCTGACCTGAGTATGGCATATGGCACGTACAACCTTGCAGTATTTCTTAATGGCATTTAGATCTTTGTCTATATCCTTCTTGCCTGCATCGTCTTCCCATTTCTTGGACACGCGTGTGAAGGCTTTCTTCTTTGATTGCACCCTTCAATAAAAACATTAGCCCAAACTCATCAGTATTTCTGAGAGGAGTTTGGAACTGAACAACAACAAACTGTCACTAGCAAGCTAACATATACTCCATTGTCACAAGTTGTAACTAACCAGTTCTTATAGAATCGTCGCCTGCAGCCCTCACTGAGATGCTGAGCAAACACCGTCCTTAGTGCACGTAATCCTCGCGGCGTCTCTACATACCCTACAACCCCTACCACCATCATTGGGGCTGCCTCCAAGATGGTGACCGCCTCTACCACTTCGTGCTTCGTCACCTCTGTAAATAAATGCCTCAGACATAATTACTGAAGATACAAGTGATTGTCTTTACTTGTTCCGGTCCTTGTTGCTTCACGAACTATGTGAGTCATGCCAGCTTTGTACCCGATGAACGCCGTGAAATGACAAGCTTTTGACTGGTCATCTTTGGGGAACGTCTTCACCTTTCCTTGATGACGCTTACAACGCTTTCTCGGCAAGAAACCCAAAGACCCGTGCCTCGGTGCTGAAAACTTCCGATGAGACTGCAAAACATAAAATATGACGTACAGTATTACTCTACAGATATTTTAGTAACAACATAATGGCTTAATCAAACAGATCACATGGATACGACTTCACTAACAACTCACCATGTTCGACGTGATGGTTTAGAAGAACGTGTACAAATACGCATGCGCATTAAAATATTGGCTGAACCTGTGACGTATTCGTCGGACTATGTGAGCATTAAATAGAATCGTAATGACTGACGGAAAACCCAACGAATTCCCCGTTGGACCTGTTATAACTAACAGACAAGCGAGAATTTCGTGGAAAAGAGAGAAGTTAATTGCACAAGAAGAGGTGGCAGTGTTACGTCAGAGGTTAAGGGAGTGTACTCAACGCGAACACATTAATAAAATACAACGTTGCAGAAAGGAAGCAATAGAATATCTTGAAGCGCTTAACAAATATAAAAAAGGTTTGAAAAAGTTGCACGCGTATAGCTTACAATTTATTGTGCAAACATGTTTTCTGCAGGAAGAACTATTAATGATCGGTTCATGCCATGACCCACTGCACATTTATACCATACATGTAGTAAAATATGTACAGATCAATTGTATGTATCGTTGTAACGTTATTTTATGTTAAACTAATGTTTTATGTTTGATTGTGGGTTTGTATAAAATGTGTGAGGTTGTAGAAATAAGCGACGAAGAAGACGATTGTCCACTGTTTTACGCTAGTCAAGCTTCTAGTTCAGTTGAGGAGTATTCGCAGAGTAGCCGCACTGCGCTTACATCTACCAACAGTGGCTTAAATACCGCTCCTGAGATATGCTCAGTTGACCGTAAGAAGGTAGTGTAAATATACTTTGCAGGTGTTTGTATGGAATGTCTAGGCTGAGAAAGAAGCCAAGAAGAAAGAGAGGGAAGAAAGGAAAGTATTAAAACAGCAGGAGAAAGAGGAAAGAAAAGCAGTCAGGGAACAGGAGAGGTTAGAGAAGAAACAAGAGAAAGCTAAAGAGAAGGCAACAGCAAAGGCAATTAAAGAGGTAATATAACAAATAACTATTCTCAGTATTGATAAGGCAGCTGACCGAATCAAGACTGCCAGGTCTAGAGTAAGACTAAGTGTAATTCTTGGATCCTTCATTTTTGAAACGGAGTGTGGCACAGACAGCTTAGATTGGATTTTTCAAATCTCTGCCAAAATTCATAAAGATATAAAATTAGTAAATATTTGACGGAGGAAAGTTTTGACGACAAATTGAAACTTGTGATTGGTAAAATTTTGACAAACGAGCTTAATTCTATTGATTGACATGAAAATTGTAATACACACTGAACAGGTTAATTCAGAAAATTTAGCTTGACTTGAAATTAAATGCCAGGTCCTTACTGAAGTTGAATTACAGACACTGAATGATCAGTCATTTTCAAATATTATCTTCGAAATGTGTATATGTGAAATTAATTATTCACATTTGAAAATTTCTATATATATATATGGCAGTCAAAATTTAGGACATAATTATAGCATGTTAAAATATTGCTGTTTGCATTGCATGGTAAGGTACTGAAGGCAACAGATCAAGAGAACAAACCAGGAGAGAGGGTCAAGAACATGGTAGTACATCTGGATAACTGCCTCTCACGAAGAACAGAGATGATGATGAAGTTGCTTGCAGAGTTTGAGCAGCTCAACGTTGACCACTTGATGGAGTCAAGCGACCTGCCTAACCTAGTGAGGTGGCATCGTAAGTTGACCAATAGGACCATCAATGATGATGCCACTGTTAGTGAGACAATATACAATACTATAATGTATACACTTGGCTGTTTATCTTAACTAGATTGTTTCTTCTACATCACAACAAGAAGAACAACATTTACTGGTTGTCATGGACACAGAGCAGTTGGTACAGATGGTAATGAACACCAGAGCACAGCAGGTAAACTTCATCATATTAGTCACCATGGTAACATTATTTATTTAAATATTACCTGCAGCATGGCGGAGTAACACCTTCTGGTGACCGCCCAACGTGTAAGCAATTTGTGAAGAACCTCCAGAAAGGTGAAAATAAAAGAATAACTTTAGCTATTGTTGGAATGGAGGCTTTTGAAAGGTATCACATGAGATTACAGTGATAGCACATGTATTACTGACCACTGCTGTTAATATAGAGGCTTAAAGACGAGGTATAATAGAGATTTTAGGAGAGCAGTATTAACACAAAGTTCACTACAAAATACCGACGCTGGTGGGATAGATAAAAGTGACTTAGAGGAGAGCCTTGTTGAGTTGGAATTGTCTACCGGATGTAGTATACGCCAGTGTCAAGATGATGATAAATTAGTTGAACTGATTGTACAGACCACTAAGGCAATAGCAGATGCTCCGTTTAAACGTAAAAATGTGTTTTCATTCCACGACGACCTTGGTCCTGGTCCAGCAAAAAAGGTATTTTATGTAGTAGGTCCATCCTCCCCAGCTGATATCGTAGTCTCTTGTAGGATTGTACTGCACAGAACAAACTGTCCATGACATGGCAACACCAGCTGTTACAGTTCCCTAACACTGGTCCCCAAACTGTTACAGCAATTACTAATCATTATCCTACGCCTTGTGATCTCATCAAGGTACCCCCAAAAATGTAGTCCTGAAAAAGTGTTCTAGTGTTGTGATTTGGAATAGAAATGAACCGATACTAGTATTGGTGCAGATGTCAGTGGTACCAGTATGGTATAATAAATAAGTATTGACTTTTAAAAGCACCTGTATTTATACAACAGTTTTTGTGAAATTAAGTTGTGGGAATGGGGAAAAATTGTGATTTGTGATATTCACATCCCTTTGCATGTATGAACCATTACTGTCTTCACTGCTCCCCTGTGTAGGCTTATCAAGCCTGCGACAGCGAGGACATTGCAGCTCTGTTACTGCAGGATATCATGGTAAGAGGGATCATTGACTGATAAAGTGAAATAATCATGTATTACAGGTAGTCAGGTCAACCAGTCGAAGACTGGGACCAATGTTGTCTAAGAAGATTCATCGTTTTTTAACCTCAACAGATGGTACAACAATGCTCGACTAGATTAATTACATAAATACATGAGTTAATTACAAATACATGAATCAATGAATGAATTGACTTAATTTACTATGTGTGTTGTGCTTTGTTTTGCTAATCTTTCTCTCCAGAATGTTTGAATAGTGGAAGCTGCTTTTATCTCCTATTAAATTATAACAATAACTCACAAATACATTGTATTCATTTTATTTCACCTTCCTAAATCCTTTTTGCCATTGTCGGAACTGTTGTACCTCTGGTCTACACCTTACCTGGTATGGTAATGTGACAATGGTATGATCACATGAGGTCACATGATCACTCACAATAAAGCCTTTAGCACAAGCTTGTATGATAATGGCGGCCTCTGGTTCACTGAGGGTAGCAGATAGTGGTAAGGGTGGTCTAGGACTAGATACACATTGATACATACACTTGGTAGGTCACCGTGCATTAAAGTATTACTTGATCTTCCACTCTTCCTGAACGAATGGAATGTCTTCCAACTTGACACCTTGACGATCACTATGCCGTGGATTGTTTCTAATAATTATACAAGATACGTTTTGACATAATATGACAATTTCTCTACCTGTATAAATATTCTGCTAGGAAGTCTAATGGATTGAACCTCTTCCTTCTCTGAAATTGATAAAATATAATAGTTTTAGTTTAATAGTGTGGTTTTACTCACTTCAGTAACCTTGGCAACCCTCAACATTTGATTAAGGGCAGGAATCATTGTAGGGAAAACTTCACTTGATAGATAATCACGTGGTCTGCAGTTGCGCAGCTCTGGAGAAACAAGTGACTGAATCAGTCTCACAAAGAAATGATTAAAATATAAGCGCACCATTAACTTGTTCCATAGCAAAAGATCTGAACACAACTCTCGCTCTGATACGTTATTTATTACTGTTTCCAAGACGACATTTTCACCATTTAGCGCAGTGACTAAAATTTAGTATAATTATTGTAGTAACATACACGTGATAATCGGATCATAACTCGGATCATGATCATGAAAGAGGAGGGAACAAAGAAAATGGACAAGGCTCCATTACCAGAAGATCCTTATCCATCACCAGTTAGTCATCACGTGTTAATAGTGTAGATGTAACGTTGTGTATGATAGTTCGCGTTTATATATGTCTTCAACTTGATCGTGGGGGCTGGAGCGCTAGCTATGCCGCTAGCATTCAGTCATGTTGGTCTGGTCCTTGGCACAGCTATTATTGCTATATTGTGTTTTGTAAGGTAGGCTGATGCATTGTAATGTCTGCACTGTGTGTATTGAAACACGTGATTACAAGTAGCATTACAGCTCTGGTATTAAACATTTCCATCTTCTCTAGTTACGTCACAGTAACATACGTAATAGAGGCAATGGCGGCTGCTAATGCTTGGAGCCTTAGTGATGAATGGAAGAAGAAGAAGAAGAATGTACAAGAACATCGTCAAATTACTGATAACACTCTAGCTGTATGTCAATCTGTACGTCATGTGGACTATACCCTTAGGCTCATTATGTCGTCATGGTAATCTTATACAGGATGAAGGCAGTGAGTGTTTATCTGAAAGCTTCCCCCTCATTTTAGACCAAGGTAAACTAAAGATACAATATGTGTTGTTGTATTAGTTACTATGGTATCCCTAGAAATATCCTCCAGAGGGTTTGAGATTGTAAAGAAATTTGAAATGGTCAGTAGTTCGATTATTTCATCTCTTCCATGCTATGTTGTTAATGCAGGCACAAATGGCTGAAATGTTCTTTAACACATGTGAGTTGTCGTGCACACCAAGTCTCCATTTGTCTATCAATGTAATATGATGCTATGTATTATCCATTGTACTCTAGTTGGAGTCATTCTATATTACCTATGTATATGCATCTATCTCTATGGAGACCTCGCCATATATGCTGTAGCTGTTCCCAAGTCCATGAGAACTGTGATCTGGTGAGGATACTGTAAACGAGTTTATTAAATGTTACATATAAAAAAATATCAATGAACATTGTATGTTTAAGTAGCATAAAATGTGTAGTGGTTAGAAAGCTTACTCAGATAGAGCAACTTGTAAGAAAGTTTAGTGGTACTTCTAGAAGCTATAAATTTCTCACACATCATGATAGTCTTGTGAACTATTTCTAAACAGGTAGTATCACTTGTAGTGTTAGTCCATCAGGCAGGCAGTTACGTATTGCTAGCAGTAATGCCCAGCAAGTCTGGTTTACATGACTAACACAAAGAGTTGATTCTACCTGTGTGATACAGTCCTGGATTGAAACCTGGTCACAATCATGGTGACCCAGTCATCCGCTGACCCAATAGCTTAGACCCAGTGACCCGGTTATGACCCAGATTTTAATAATAGGTTTTACAACTTGAAATTGATTGATCAATACTCTCTATTAGAACAGTCACTAATGTTTATATGACTGTTATATTAGAGAGTATTACAAACATGGGTCAATCCGGATTTTTTGAGCTTGACCCAGAGAAAAGGTAACCCATTTAACCCGGATTTGCGGATTTACCCCACCCGGTTTCAACCCTGTACTAGTCACCATCACCATCAGCATTATTTTTTATAAAAAAACAACAAAAGTTCATTGTCACCGCACTGTCACCTATCCATTTCTTACTGTAAACATGGAGAGGAAATTTCTGCTGCTTTCGTGTGCACATAGATGGCCTTGAAAGTTACAAGCCAACAACAGTTTTGTAAATCGGATGTGATATTACCTTTGTTGTGTGAAAATCTGGACCCATACTCCTAGTGCTAGTGGATCTTACGGCAGACAGGCAGGCAGGCAGTCAGACAAAGTACTGGTAGATTTGAAAATTTTTATTATTCTCTACAAATCGCATTGTTAGCGGAGTTTAGTGAAGGTACAGTGATATTATAATGTTACCAATGCATTTCAGTCGGGTTTTTTTAGGTAAAGTACGTATATTGCAAGGGGTGTTATGGAGGTGCATAACAACAGTTGAACAACATCTCAATCCCTACTACTAGGTACTACTGCACAGTTAAAAAAACAATGGTATGTATTACACACCTTTTTGGTATGTAATTCCTCCTTACACCGTGCACACCATTTTTTGGTGTGTTATGCACACCAACAAAATAAAAGTATGAAATACACACTTCAATATATTTCAAATTGACACATAAATACATAAATACATTGAAATATTAAATATGTTTTCTACAGTTTCTTCTTCTGGCTACTTTTCAGCAACTTCTAACTACTACATCCTTTTATTTTACAGCTGCAGCAACGTCGATCTCTACTGTATCTTTGTACGTACCATGCACCCTGCAGTAAAATTCAATGATATAAAAGTTAACAAATGATATTACAAGTTTACTGCGTACATACCTTTCTTCACTGGAAACACCAAACCCTGACAGATTGATGAAGCAAATATATGGCGAAACGATATCTACAGATTATAGATGAAATATAATGCAATTACATTCGAGCATGCAAACAAATACCTCTTAACAAACTTGAAGACAGTTGTATGCCATTCATATGATCCTGCAATGATCCTATAGGATGTTCAAAAACACAACAATAACACAGCTACACTGTAAAGAATGTTTTGTGCATACCACACTTAATGGTGTGATAAACCACATTGAGGGGGTTCTAATCACTATATCAATAAGGTGCTTATCATCCTACACTGTCATTTATTACACCATTTAGTGTGGTATGCACCACTTCATTTTTTACAGTGTAGCTGTGTTCTGTTATGTAACATACCTCCTCTTGATTGTACATGCAACAGCAATAGGTTGCAGCTACAGTCACAGCCCAGCTCACAGTGCGAACCAGTATATATCTTTGAAACAAGCCATGAAAACAGTACGTAGCTCTTAGTCACACACATTCTAGTGTCCAAAACACAAAACAACTGTAACACTGCTAATGCTCCTGAATTATACGTACCTTTCATTGCTTGTAGAGGAATACAGCCGCAGCGACTTTAGTAATATCATATGGACAAGATGCCCACAATTGAATACTTCAAGATGCCTTGTATAAACACATGTGTTGTATCCAGTTACGTAGCAGCCAATTCAGCATTCATTGGATGTTCATTACATAGCCACAGGGAATTGTAGTCTCGTGAACCAGACCCTATTTCTCCGCAGGGCGCTTATCGATTGGAGATTATAATCTCCAATTGATAAGCGCCCTGCGAAGAAATAGGGTCTGGTTCACAAGGCTAAGGGAATTGCTGCATGTGAAGTGACAGTCCTGAGAAATTAAACAATTAATGATAAATTCTTAGCACCATTTTCTCATCCTAAATAGAAACAAAAGACGAAATATCTAACATTTTTATAGCAGAACATTACCTTTCAACCAGTTGTCTTTACGCTAGCACTAAGCCTGGCACTATGCTGGCACTCAGCAGGAGCCGGGATAACAATGCGCGCTTATTAAACTTCCTCTAGGGAATCAATTCAAGTGAGCCAGGTGATGAACCATTGTTGTTACCCGTTTCCCATGGAATTTTCGCCAAAGTTTGCTGTACAGTAGCATTACAGCTTCCAGCCGTTCCTTCATCGTTACTAAGGGCTTCGTAACTAGGTTACTCATTGCGTCATTGGTGAACATTAATTTAAAAGATTATAAATTATCGCGCAGCAATATAAACTGTGCATATCTTGTAGTTTTAATTGCTTATAGCCTTATTTACAGCTTTTCGCCGCAATACGGCTGCTTTGTCTAGACCAAGTTTAGCGCCGCAACATTTACGTGCCTATTGTCAAACAATGCTTCCGAGATGCTTCGGGATTTAACTTGGGCTATTGTGGCTTTTTCTAATCATATATTATATGGTTTTAAACGTATATCGTTGTCTTGCACTCGTTCAATATATTGCGCCTCCATCTTATAATTCATAACCTGAGGCGCTTATTTATGTAGCGCTAATACCAGAGAAAACAAGGTGTGCATTACATACCAATATGAAACACACCACTGGTATGCATGCAATATGGTGTGTATAACATACCATTGGGTGTGCATTACAAACCCCAGTTTTAACAGTGTGTACTTAATGATATTATCCTCCATCTCACAGTCCACATTTTAAAGGTCGGAGGACACAATGGGAGAATGTCACTAATGTCACTAATGTCACTAAACATTGTTATAATATTTCATATAATAACACGACTAACCAAGTTGAATGCGTTGTCGGTAACAACCATTGTATGGGTTCCCTGACACCTGATTCTACCTATTACATCTTCTTGGTGAGTTGTATTGCTGGTACTGTGTAACCACTTTTGTCACTGTTTGTGTCACAGGGTGTGTTCTGTTTGTTGTTATGTCCGTGGACCTTCTTCGACGTACAGAGGACCAAGCTACTCCAATTAATCACCACCATAACTAGAAATATAGGTATGCATGTGTTTACAGGGCATGAAATATGGAGTAAAAGTGCTCGGATACATGTCAGCACAATATATAGATTTGCTCTGACATTTCTGAAATATATATCAACAAGTGCAATTTTTGACGGGGGGAATTATTGGCCAGTGGCGTAGCCAAGCCTCCTGGACCCAGTCAATACAAGTCCAGGCCTGAGGCTGAGACTATGATGTAATTTGGCAATTTTCGAGCTTCTGGTGTGATGTTTTTGAACATAGTAAATCATCAGTGCCCAGGCAATTTTTTGTGCTAGCTACTTCCCTGACATTGACTGGCAACATCAGTCTTAGACCACCTGTATTAGTTATATACTGCTAGCAACTATTGAAAGGAACAATTTTGATATCCATCAATATTCCCATATCAAAACATTGTACTATGTAGCTAATACAGTAATGGTAGCTACGTTTGAGGGGGATGGTTGTCAGATTGAACTGGCAGGTCAAAGCTAGAAAATGGCAAGATTTCAGCCTGTTATGTTGTGCTCTGTGTTTATTAATAAGTATAGAGAAGTGTACCCAAAATTCAAATCATTATGATTGTCATTATTACAGCATTCGGTATGATGATAGTGATTGCTCTGATAGAGATTGTTCAAGGGAACAAAACTAAACCAAAATCATTCAATTTTAAAGAACTGCCAGATCTGTTTGGCGTATGCATCTATTCCTTCATGTGTCAACATTCACTGCCGGGAATGATCACACCAATGAAATCAAAGAAATATGTGTTCCCAATGCTAGCAGCGGACTATGGATTAATCTTCATATTCTATTCTGTGATGTGTTACACTGCAGTATTTCGGTTTGGTGGAGAATTACAGGATATTTATACTTTAAACTTTTTAGACAATTCTCGTGTATGGAGACCGCTAGCTTATTATTTAGCATTGTTCCCAGTGTTCACTCTAAGCACAAACTTTCCAATCATTTCTGTGACACTACGGGAAAATCTCAAAGTGTTATTTAAAATGTTTACACGTGGAAAAGATTATCCTTTTATTGTGGATCGTATATTCTTCCCTCTGATAGCAGTGGTGCCTCCCATGGCTATTGCATTTGCTACTACTGATGTTGAAGCATTGGTGAGCTGGACTGGGTCCCTCCCAGGAGTTGGTGTGCAATATGTAATACCAGTTGCTCTTGTGTACTGTGCTCGTAGGAAGTTTTACAAACAGTTTCGGAGTTACAATAATAAACACAAGTCTTGGATTGGTGGAGTTGTCATGTTTGCAATTGTCATTATTTGGGCATTGGCCAGTATCATTATGATTATTGTTGATCGTACCTTGAAGGCTGTGGATAACTGAATTGCATTATTTGTAATCTTTATTTGTAAAAATTTTGTAATTAAAAAGTAATGATTGAGTCAATCATATTTTAGTATGCGTATAACCTGGTCATGGAGTTGAGTTCACTATATACACAAAACAGTAGGTAGCTACAGTAGGAACAAGAGCACATAACTGTGCAATCCTCCCCACTGTTTTAACTTAGGGTGCTGATGTGAAGCTTACAGTGGGCAGTGACAATGTTAGGTGTTAGTAATAGGACCTTTAAAATCCATTTATTCCAATAATGCACTACTGACTGATATACTCTAATAAAACAGTCATAATGTGATACTGAGTTAATATACTCAAGCACGAGCTCCAATAGATAAGTATTCTACCAATCACAGTTAGCTTCAGCTACCCCTGCATATATATGTAGTATTATGATGTAGCTAGTTCATATACGTACATAAGATACCTCTTGAATCATGCTCAAAATAAATCTCCTTGCATCTATATTTTTAAAATGTTCTGAAGTACCCTACCACTAACAGAGAGATTCTGCCGTTCCTGCACCTATCAATAAGAGCTGTGTGTAATCTACGTGTGTAGCAATCCACTGCTTTTTTAAAGCTTAGGTGGCAGCTAGCTACTCTACTGACTCTCAAACTGGACCAGTTGATCATCACTGATGAAGGTAAGCTCTACACATTATTTTATGCTCCAATTATGGCCATACCTGTAGGAATTGAAGCAGTCACCATATTATCCAAGAGGGTAAGAGAGGTTAACATACAAACACAGTTAAGAGTTGAGGAGGAGGCTTGGCCTCCAGAGTCACCAAAGACATTTACGCCACTTGTATTAATCCAACATCAAGGTCATCGTAACTTAAAACAATCCACTGCAATGGCTGAATTTGTTGAGCGAGGTCATATTGACAAGGTTGCAACTGGTGGCAATACACTCCCCACACATCATAAGCTACACAGCCATCAGCCATTACAAGAGGTGCTTGATACTAGCAAGGTCACAAAAGAAATTGCAGAAATCTTAGCCCCACTGGAGACAGGTAGTGATCCCCAATTTATCTTAATCGAAGGAGCTCCTGGGATAGGAAAAACACTGTTGTTAAGAGAAATAGCTTACCGTTGGGGTATGCAGCAGATATTACAAAAATTCAAACTAGTTATTCTTGTATGCTTGCGTGATCCTACTGTACAACAAATGTCATTGATCGGTGATTTTCTCCGGTCATTTTGCAAAGGAGACAAGAGAGCTACTGAAATTGCTTCTGCATGTAGTGACTATCTGTCAGAGAATGATGGTGAAGATATTGCTTTCCTCTTTGATGGATACGATGAATATCATGAGAAGTTACAAAAACATAGTTTAATTGCTTACATATTAAAACGAGAAGTACTACTTCAATGTAGTTTGATCATATCATCTCATCCACATGCTTCAATAGGCGGCTGTGACCATGCAACAGTGAAGGTAGACATCTTGGGTTTTACTGAAGCTGAGAAAGAACATTACATCAAAGAGTCAATGAAGGGTCAAGCACAGAAAGTTGATGGACTTACACAATATCTTCAAGGTCACTCAACAATCAGTAGTTTGACGCCATCAGTGATGATGCCTGTGATGCCATTATTACAGCACTGGAGAGGGACAATTCATTGGTTGAACTGTATATGTATGACAACCCACTGACTGGTAAAGCCACAGTAAATAGCTATAGTGAATGGCCTGAAGAGCAATAATACATTAGAACTGCTAATGCCTCCCAAACCCCGCCCTGAAGACATTGAGAGGATTAGTTTTCTACAAGAAGTTATTAACAAGAATAGAGAAAGCCGAGGATGTCAAGTTAAGTTAGCTTGTTCTTTGTACCTTCTATTAAACAAGTGTTATTATAATTAAAGTGTTATAAACTATATTTTCAAATAAAAGCAATTCACTATTCATGAATTGAAATACAATTCCATCAACTACATGCACAATGCCAGTGACACATAGTCTGATTCACTTTCACACTAGCTACTGTAGCTATATAATTTTTTATAATAAATTCTGTTTTCTGAGTGATAATCCAAACACCTCTATAATTCATCACTGCGCATGTACCAGTTAGTTTTTATTGTTTCATTAACACAACCAAACAAGTTGAACAGCTTTTTAGGTTTCACTGAGCTGCATTATATATATATGTAACACTTTGCGTGGGCGACATCAAAGCCTCGAGCTGTTTGCCGTGGTATATCAGAATATACCACAGTTGCAAGGTTATATACCACAGTTGCCTTATACGGCCTGTCTGGCTTTAATGAGATTACGAAGTGCATAATAAACCCGTTACGTGACATACTCATTTGCTTGTGGGTTTCGTTTTTAGGCCTGAAGTTTAATAAGTTTTTAGGCGATTATCTTCGAGACGGCAGTTTAATAATGTCGTAGAAACTAAGTATTAATGGAATCTTGGCTGATATCGTGCCGGAGAGCGTCTAATGAAGCAACTCACAATGGTCGCCATTCTACCAGAGGCGCCTTCAACTATTCGCCAGGTAGGCCTAAGCAAAGTGTAACATAAATGTTATAACACAGCTTTGCTCGGGATTTGACTGATATATACGCACTCTCCCTCGGGCGCTACGCGCCCTCGGGAGTCGTGCGTATTATTATATCAGTCAAACCCCTCACGGCTGTGTTATAATATATTAATAGAGGTTTAGTTATGCAGTGAGTAGATACATGGATATAGCTTATTGTGTTATGCATTAACATTATATGTTAGGGCCACTTGATTGTGAGTAACTGTCAACCCTACATGTAAAACTGATTTAATGTTTCATTGACTTTGAGTTTTCCCAATTTTATACACTTCCTCTTAATACATGATTGCTTGAGTCATCCTGGCCCACCAAAACAATTAAGGCTTATACCTTGCACATCCCCACAATCTGCTTGTTGGCAGTTTGCACATTCCCCACATTGATGATTTGTTTTACCTCCTAAATTTGGCATTTCATTTTACTTAAATGCTCTAGCTATATATTCTGGACACCTTTCTTTCCTGAGCTATGTTCTCTTAGAAAAGGGTGTGGCCGCATTGACTCAAGAGACCTAACAGAACTATCAGTTGCAGTTTTGGTGGGTCAAGAAGGCAATTTAGCAGCTCCAACTTCTTAGCAACCAGTAAAGGCAGTAAAGCATCTTTTAAATGTAAACACTATAGCTATTGAACACCATGCATATACCTTCTATGTGCCAGCTTCATCTCATAAACTGCTCTGATAGAACGCTCAAGGCTACAGGCAATATTTCATTGTATATATGTAGCTGGTCTGAAAACTGAATTGATACAAAAGTAGAATAGGGTATGATCCACAGGTCAGACTTCCATGATTACAGCAATTAAAGTACTTTTTATAATAATTAGTCATAAATTTAATGAACATTCTATTAGAGAGAGTACTATCACTTGTTTGCTGGTCTCTTGTCACCGCGAGTCCTTTTAATGCTAGGAATTCAGCAGCAACCAGATTTGGGAAAATGTGTATAGTTTATACATCTGATTTTGCTCAAAATACGGTTAGAACAGTGTAGCTAGCTATATATACAAATCTGAAATTTTCAGTGATGGTACTGAGAGCAATAGTAACACTATAGTTATATACCCTGCAACCTATCTATCATTCCTTACAGTTTTAATGCAGTTAAGTTTTTGCACAAATAGAAATGATGTTAGTTCTGTTGGCAAGCACTTTGTGCATGTAGCAGCTAAGCTTCTGTCTATACTCATAATGACATTAGTCTGGTGTAGCTGCAGACCCTTCTATGCGCCATCCGCCACATAAAAGGATTGGCTAAACTATTAATTTTAGCTACTCATCAATAACACTTTTATGATAATCACTGTATAATAACATTGCACAGGTTAGCCATTCCCATCATGCCCACCCATGATCACATCAACGAGTAAAGGATACTTCACAGTAACTCTAAGGATAAATGTTAGGTGAACCTGCATGCACTTATTAGTATACTTTATTTAAGTTTTATAATCTGTTTGGCATAGGTGGTTGACCAATTTTCACGGCTTCCTACACCTATAAATTCTTTTCAATCGAGTCAGTCACCATCACTGCTTGGTACCAACCATTAGCCACTTTATCCTCATGAAGTCCTCGGTGAAAATGGAAACACGGTTGATGTGCATGGCATTTGCAGTGTGTCATCAGATAGCTAGCCACACGGTAAAAAATAAAGTGTGCATACCACACTTAATGGTGTGATAAATGACAGTGAGGGGGCGCAGCCCCCAGCCGCTGAAGAGGTTTTAATTTTTAAAAGTATACAATCTATTGAAAGTTATAACATTTTATACCTTAGACCATTATCAATTATGAGCTAGCAACCTTAGTTAGCGTAGTTAGCTAGCTAGCTATATAGTGGGCTTTTCAAAGCTATAGCTATATATGCCAGAATACATTTTAATGTGTTGATAAATCATTAATTATTGGGTAGCTAGCTAACTATATATGTGCATTTGTATTTACAGTTGGTTAGTTACATGTGGAGGGACTAGTCAGAAAGAATGAATGGCAATTTGATTCTACGGGGATGCCTTTCCATAAATGATTTTACAAGTTCTGCCATGCAAAGTTTATCACAGCAGTGCCTGTTGATTTTCATGATAGCAAGGCCACTCAGTCTATATACAACAAACCAGGAAAAGCATAGGAATGAAGCTAGACTATGTAGTTATATCATAGAGATGGCTAAATTGTTGAGCTACTGTGGTGTACTTCTTCAACTGGAAATTTCCATTATTGATAGCTAGTACCATTGAACTAGCTTAACGAATTCCAGTGAATTGACAAGCTTCCTTATGTAACTAACAATTAACTTACTTGCTGGTCTACTTTTCTTAGTAAAAAAAGAGGTAATGCTAGTACCTTGCTAACGCTTGCTTCCGTTTGCAACTCAGGCATTCCGCGATATTCTAATTGGTGCCCATCAATAATAAATGCACGTGTTTGTGCATGTTTGCCTACAAATGGTTAGTTTAAGCTCGAGTTTAAGACGATCTGTTTACCTTTATAGTGGTTAAGAGGACTCTTAGTTGATTAAGAAGTGGATGTATAGCAGTACAAAGTATATTTTTAGCAACTGTAGTTGATTAATGCATGATTGTAAATAATTTTATTAATACCAATTTGAAAGGGGGTTTCCGTGGAAACCAATGAAACCCCCTGGATCCGCCACTGAAACTGCCATATTGTTCGATCCTAATAAGGAAATGGATGTTATTACGACATCACCAGTTATACTACAATATACACACACCTGCATTTTCACCTTCCTAGGCCTAATGCTACAACTTACCGAGCTCTGACAAGTCATGTGCCCAGCATGTACAAACCACAATCGAATGTTTGAAGTTACTGCAGACTTGCGAGAGCAGGAGCTACGTAGTGTTTACTGCGGAACAAAATGACCATACTGGTTATTGGAATGATTTGTTATGATGTCGTCAACACGTGCGACCGGTTTCCACACGAAGATGAAGAAATGAGGTTATACTTTCCGTATAACATAGTATATTATATGGATACTCTAGATGTTTGAGCCAGCGAGAACAGCAGGGTGGTAATGCTGCTAATTCTTCGTACGTCCTAGGATTGTTGAATGCGCGGTGTGAATTCTTTGGCAACGTTGGAAAAGGTTTAAGAACAGAGTATGTTAATTAACATTACCCAAGGGGGGTGGAGATATGAATTGTCATTGTTTACAGTTTTGTGCTCAAACGTTTGGACAAGGTGGGCATATCACATGATCACTGTATCATCACCGACAAAGTCCTGCCAAACTCCAGCATCACATTAAGTCTTGCTACTGGTACCCGTACTACCGTGCACTATAGGTATGAGGAGTATGATATAGTGTTACATAGTCACTATTAGTCAGCTTTTTTTTAGCAAGTTGGTTGAATCCAAAAACACAGCTGAGGGGGGCAAATTCAAGCTTTTCAAAATGTAGGGGGAGGGGCTTATCTATATTACATATACATATATATGTCTATAACATAGTTGTATATTTCCTTTTTTAAAACCTGGAACAGGCAAGAATTAACCTAGGGGCAGCACCTGCTAAAGGATGTCAGTCAATGTTACAATTATATTTGGATGGGGAAAAACAGGATCTGGTATGGGCACTGGGAACAGAGGGCAGGGGAGTCCCCCAATTTTCTGTCACTCCATACTTCTGGTTTTTCTCTATACAATTTTTACCTATTGTTATAGCTGGTATGATAGAGGGAAATTCCGTCACTATAAATATGTCAGCTTATGCATACACAGAAAGGAAAATTCCTTACAACGGGGTCAGTTTAGCTAGCAATAGACATTCATGGGATGTGACATATCACTGAAAGATGGAAGTGCAACTGTAAGGAGAATGGCCGATGATGTTGTTAAACACGTTCCTTAAGCTAGCTTGACTTGGGCTACTGGGGAGAGAGCTACTGTATGGGCGCAGACTTTTGTGAGGTTCTGGATTTTATGATCCTTTACCTTTGAAATTTAGTGCCCATATATGGTAGGAGGTACCTTGTGCTGAATGTGCTGACTAATGACTTATTGATGTTAATGTGATGATTCATTAGTAGGTGTGACCACATGTATTTATTTCCTTGTTTACATTTTGCACTGTATCAGTTTATGGAGGGAAATGTCATGAGGCCAACTATTCATTGTTAAGGTTGCCTTTGTTACATCTGCTGCAGAGACTTTCCTGAGCTGACATTTGGTGACTTCAAACAACTGAACTTGTCAACGTATAGATGGATCCATTTTGAGGTGATGTAAACATTATGTCATAATGATGTAATGATATACATTATTATACAGGGACGCAAGGATGAGGCAGATATCCAGAAGATGATCCAAAGAGTGATGGAGTTCAATTCCAACCTCAGTGAAGACAGAAGAATAAATATCTCAATGGAGTTTGAGCGACCTCGGGAAGCATTGATACCACTAATGTCATTACCTGATGTAGTGAGTGAACTGATGACACAATGCAATGTTACAATTGTGAACGAGTCTGTGAAAACACATCTTATCTGTACATCATATTACACACATTCGATGGACCACAACTTCTCTTCTGGATGAACTAACAATCCAAAATTTGCATCATTTAATGCTTAGTCTCTCTTGTGTCAAATTTGTATACCTATAACTTACCCACAGGCTGAGTAGTTGTGTGTCTTCAAAGTCATAAAACTGAATGTACAGATGAGAACTGTTTTCCCAAACTAGGTCACAGATACTAAGTGTGAATAGTTGTTTAGTGATGTCTCATCTTAGTTACTGGTTGGCAAGGTGTTTAATGAATTCCTTGGCCATCATACTGCTGAGGAAGCAGCTAGTGAACTGAGGAAGTCATGCAAGAACAGGTGTGCACTTGTGTATGTGTTCACAATCAAGTTATGTCATAGGCCAAAAATTGTCATAGAAAATTTGAATGTACTACTAAGTTATCTTATCTGCTAAAATCAGTTCGTAGAAATAATTATAATACAAGTTATGAGAGTCTTCCATACAATTGATTTGAAATGTTTTGTCTAGTGCTTTAATATTTTGTGCTTGGGGAGACAGAGGGGCAGCAGCTAGTGGTCCTGGAGGAGAGGTATGGTTTTGCCTAGTTTAAATTTGGCGATTTTAGCTTTGCTCTTTTTGGCTTACTTGTCAGGTACATCATGTAGATGCCTTTGCTCCTGGCCCAGTCATTGATACACTTGGGGCAGGAGACACGTTTAATGCTGGCATCATTTACTCGCTGTCTAGAGGCAAGCCATGGAAAGAAGCTGCCGAATTTGCTTGTCAATTAGCAGGCACCAAATGTTGTTCACCAGGATATGATGCAGTACGAACCCTAGCAGATTCTTGAATGTTCCATACAAACTCTTAATGTACCATATTAATTAAAAATGTATTTTTATTATAATTTATCGCAACAAATATACACATACAATAAATTATTTATGTAAAAACAAATTTAAAAACACAATTCGGTTATTATCTGTGACAATATTGTGACTGCCATTGCCTAAAGAGCGGTAACATTTTAGGTACAAACAAAGTCACTTGGCACATAAACACAATGCAACAAATTGTGATGCAGTCTAGGATGAGTGAAGGTGTTGCTAAATGATACATGTTATTTGCTGGGGAGAAAACAAATGACAGTGTTAAGCATATCCCAGCCACTGGGGTAGTGGCATAGAAGAATATTGCAATATTTGCGGCATCATTGAATTGTTTATGTTTGATCTTACGAATGGAGAAAGCCAGTAGGCATAGAGCAACAGCAATGGCACAGTGTGGAACATAAAATACACCCCACAAGTCCCAGGCTAAGCAGTAAACAACTCTCTGACGAACCTGCAGCTGTTCTTCTAGTGGCAACAGTTTTTCCATCACAGTGTTTCTGGTGTCAACAAGTATGAACACTAAACGATACAAAGTGTTGAGTACTACGAGGACAATGGTGATGGTGAGGAAGATATTGTCGGTAATCATCTTGCTAGGTTTCTGACTGAAGCTGTGAAATATTCGGTAAATCCTCCAACTTTTCAATAGCGTTGTATTCAGTAGCAGCAACAGACCTAGGTCAAACAACCATTTATGAGTCCGACACAGTGTAGTGAACACCACTATATTATGTTCTTTCATTGATTTGACCACCACGATAATGCCAGCTAACAGTAGGATGTAATTTCCAGCAAATATCATATAGTTTAATGGTGGACTTGATGCCTTGATGGAGTGGAAGTGTTGATAACGAAAGTTAATTATTAGGGAGAAGCTATTCCATATAAACCCAATCACCAGGAACACTAGCATCAATATTCCCGCCCACTGGTGGGCAGTAACTGTTTCAATAGTGAAATCATCCAATGGAGGATCATCTACTGACCACAACAAAGCAGATTCATTAAGGAATAATTTTCCGAGGTTTGCTGTGTTGTGGCTTGGTAAGTAGCTGCCAATAGCAACCAAACGACCATGTTGTACCTGCTGTATTTTTATCCCCATCGCACGTTTGCGTTCCCTGTCAAACTTTATTTCACCAGAAGCACCATTAAAAACTACATTCTCCAATTCTTTCAATATTGTTGAAGAAACTGCTTCATTAATATTTCCAAGAGAAGAGTCAAGTAGAGTGAGATTTTTGTTATTCAGCGATTTCTCGGCTCTGTCCAGAGCTAGTCCTAGAGTCCACATTGAGTCATAAGCAACTGTACCCCAGCTGTTTAATAGTGTTGAAATATTGTGCAATGAAGCATTGTAATCACCAACTTCGATAGCATACTTCTTCACTTCACTGATATAATCTTCATAATATTCCATAAAGGTTTTGTTTGTAACATTAATGATATCGTCAGGGGAACTAGTGTTCAATTGATAATCAAAATGGATGGTACTGTGTGTTGCTTGTTGCATCTCCTCCTCACTACAATCATCTGTAGCAGCCTTGTACCAATCACCACTCTGGTTTGATATTACCCACACCACTCGTGGGTAAGTGAGTTTTTGACGATACAGAAAGCAAAAAAATCTTGCAATGCTTGTTTGTGCTCCGTACAACATACCGACTCTCAAACGAGCAGCAACCATGTCCTCAGTGAAGATTAACTGGTTCTTGTAATAATCTCCACCAAGTGAGTCATGGGAATCACCCAAGTAGATCTCTTCTGAGTCAGGTATGTGTCTTTCTGCCTCTACCCTCAGTGTAGTTATTGCATGTTCAGTTACTATTTCATTATTAACACCCACTCCAGAATTATGTATCCCGTAACGTCTCCAGTTGAATTTCTCCATTAGTTTGATCTTTGCAAGTGTAGTGAACGAGTCTGTAGGCACGGTGCGGTAGAAGTACGGATAGGAGTGTTTAAATGATAAGAACACTGAAGTTGCTCCATATGACAGTTGCGGGATGCGAATTTCATCCCTTCCAGCCACAGAAGCAATCTGGAGACTGGAGCTGGAACAGCCAGCACCTAGGACAGCAACCGGTGGATCGTCGGTGTGTATAGCATTTCTTACAAACGTCTTAAGTCCAGGATCTCTGGAACATCTTGAATCTGCTTCGACCAATTCTAATTTATAACCTGATAGAATATCAGTGCTGTTGTTAATCTCATTCCGGGCTAGTCTGGCAGCTGGTATAATATATTCACCATTCCATGCACTTCCCCTGTACGGAAACAGGCCGAGTATTCGTAAGGGAATACGGTCATCTTCTCCACCGACCGGCCATAATAGTAATAGAATTACAGCTAAAAACAACAGTGCTTTCTCAAGCACAAATTTCGAGCAAACCATTTTCACATGTCATTGTTCACAATTGGCGGACCCGTTTAAAACTATCACCGGAAATATACGGTGAAATTAACACATATCCGGTATTTACATGGTGAAGCTAATTAATTGTATTAACATTGCAATCATTACAACTAATTGTCACGGCGACCAGCCATGAAAACAACGTTTAAATTCGTGAGGTTCTGCACCACGCTTAGCAATTCTTATCTTTCTCTGTAGTTGGTTAGGGTCTTCAGCAAGATGCTTAATATAAACCTGTAATATAACAACATGATACCCCTGGCCTGGATACATCTCACCAGTAGAATATATACCTGGGCACTTTTCAGGCTCAATTTTTTTTCTATATCACTGGCTGACTGTCCCACCCATATGAACACCTGATCATGTAGCATTAGTAGCTGAAACAACATTGTCATTTTGAAAACTCACTTCTTTGCCAGTATCTAGTAACATAACGTCATCTTGTGATAATGAATCCTATTAAAGTCATTCATCACAAACTACTGGTAACACGAGACTATACTTAGAAATACTACAAATTCCCTTAGCATCCATGCTTATAGGCTGTACAGTCCAGCATAGATTGTGGCTTACCTGACAGAAGTCTTGGCATTCCTCCTCAACTGAGAAAAATCCTTTACCATTGGAGCAACGGAACAGCCGAGAGTGTCTTAGAAAAGTAGCCTCCTGGGGATGACGTCGATAGGTAAGTTACCATCAGTAACACGATAGTAATGTATCATTGTTTAGTCATGCTCCTCACTAACCTTATCATATTCCTCATGTTTGCCCAACGCTACCCAGAAGAAATTCTCTGGTTCAGCTCCTTCCTTAATCGTCTGATTGGAGAACGTCATCTATTGTATGAAGTATATTCACTACATTGAGTATATAAACATATGGAGAAATACAGTGTAACTATATCATGACCTAAGGGCATGTAATCTGTGAATAATCAATCAATCAATCAACCAATCAACGTCATCAACCTCAAGTATTATCTGTTTGCTTAACTATAATACCAATGTTGGCGAATCAAAGAAATTCATTGGTATAGTTATGATAGTTGTAATGGTCTATTAGAATCATTGAGGTAACAATATTAATAAAGTATATTATGATATCAAAACTTCCAAATATATTGTAGTAAATATTTTGCTTAGTTATCATGCTTCGAAAACGAGTTATTTTTTAATGATTTAAATGATTTCTCAAAGATCTCGTGTCCTCAGCTGCTATTAGTAGCTTGAAAAATGCATTAACACTAGCATAATCAAAAGTTAAAAATTTAAAAGTGAGTAGGGATCGATCTATCATTACAAAAAGTAAGGAAACAAGGAATAGAAGATATGGCATGAGATTACACTAAAGATTTTGGTATGAGATAATTTATACATTAACTTTGGCGAACTTAGCAACAGTGAAATGAGCCAAAAGTAGGGCTTAAACTTTATAAATTATCTCATACCAAAATCTTCTATTCCTTGTTTCCTTACTTTTTGTAGTGATAGATCGATCCCTACTCACTTTTTAAGTTATAAATTTTTGATTATGCTAAGTTTGTTTGCTATTTATAGAGCACTGGTGCTAACTTAATTATTGTGATGTAATAGTACCAAGGGCACTGGATAATCCTTTATTGGAACAACATTTTCATAAATCCAACGTGATTACCTTTGTTGTGTGAAAAATCTGGAGCCATACACCTAGCGGAACCAGGTCTTACGGCATGCTGGCTGGCTGGCTGGCAGACGAAATACAGGTAAATTTTGAAAGTTTTAAAATTCACTGTGGATCAAAATATTAGACTTTTTGCTGCGTTTAACAAAGATACAGCCTAATTACAGCAGTACTAGCTCGTTGTACAGAAAATAACACCACTCAGAGACAAGTCTCAAGATAAATACAGCACTCCACTCAGCTTTGCCTAGTGTTGTATTTATCTCTCAACACAACCCACCCTTATAATCTCTGTACACAAGTCACGGCAATACTTTAACTATGCAATATCCTACAAGCTGTACATACAGAGCACACACACGCAAGAAATCAACATACCTCAAACATACTGCGCCCCATCTGCTCAGCATTAATGGCTTCTTCCTGAGTGGCCTGACTGGTAAAGAGATTAAGACAAAACAGTAACAGCTACACCCTCAACAATACAGTGTGTGCTTATAAAGACTTGTAGCTAAATACATAATTAAATACTTATCAAATAATTGTAAATACATAATCAAATACCAATAAACTTGTAAATACATAATCAAATACCAATAAACTTGTAAATACATAATCAAATACCAATAAACTTGTAAATACATAATCAAATACCAATAAACTTGTAAATACATAATCAAATACCAATAAACTTGTAAATACATAATCAAATACCAATAAACTGATAGTAAGGGGCTCATCCCGATAATCAAATATGATACAGAAATGTAAAGTGATATTGTAACCTCCAAATGTATTTTGAAAATATCAGGATTGTTTATATTACTCAAGCCCTAGTTATTCAGTTAGATGTGTTCAAACCCTCAAAATGATTATAATGCTAAGGCACATTCTTTAAGCTAGTAAACTGATTTCACCACACTACACTCTTACCCATTGTGATCCACCCATACAACAATTGATGGTATGCATTAAACAAAGCATTCTCATGTGTAGATTTGTTGAGGAAAATGTTTAGCAACATTACTTGATGTGTTAGCAACATTACTTATTAGTGTACCACAGTTATATGTAGTATATGACATACAGACATACACAACAGAGACAGACAGACAGACAGACACACGCACACACACACACACTACACACATAGGCAGCAGGAGTAAGGGGGGCCATGGGCCCCTCTCAAATTTTAAGGCTCTCCATAGGAATTCAATTTTTGCAATAGAAAATCACTTGAGTTTAGCTAAGTGGCCCCCCTCTAACTTTCAATAGCTTCCTCCGCCACTGCAACACACACACACACACACACACACACACACACACACACACACACACACACACACACACACACACACACACACAGCAATTACCTCCCAATCCATATATACACAATACCAGAGCCTGATCCTTCAAAAGGAACCTTCAACACATAACTGTAGAATGAGATATACACTGTAAACCACTGTGGAGGGGTTAGAGGTGTTTGGTAGCTAATGTATAGTCTGTACAATCTCGTATGTTATGTATCATGTGACATCATCCTCTATATAGTTTACAAGAAGTGATGTGTTAGTTTTCAGTATGTGTTGTAGTAACTATATACGGCTATTGTTTGGTGAGGTAATGAAGTTCATAGGAAGCCTTATAACTTCCATATGCTTTGATGATTAGAGACACATGGGGAATGACGAGACATGTAAATACCATTGACTATGAATATCATCATGTCATACATAATGAATACAGGGGAGTTCTCCGTATAATCATTATCAATAAAATACATGTAACTATGATCGCCATAGTTACTTGTCTTTAAAGTCTTGTAATGCTACATACAGAATGTAAAAACATCATGTATGCAGTATTCATGATAGGGGACATTCATTCATAATGGTTTTCCCTCAGTTGTATGACAGGAGGAGGTTTAGCACACAAGACAATGCCAGTTATGATTATATAAGTAAACAATGACAAGTCAATATGTTATAACTGAGGACATAGAGAACATTATGAGCCACTCATATAACTCCCATTGTCTCACACTACCAATACACCCTATATATGGTAAAACTGTTGAGGATAGGTAACACAGGGCCGAGGGGATGCTGCTTACACGGAATTTTCAGGGATGTAAAATTTCGCGTTCTCGAAAAGAAACAGTGGCTTAAGGGAAACAAAATATATAACTTATAATATTGTTTAAATATTTGACAACACTTTATTTTGCTGTTTGTCTTACCAGAATGCAGAGCAGAGTGAGGTGGGTGTGGCTGCAACCTGCACCACTCGACGACAAATCTTATTACTATTCGACCTGATCTGGTACAGCTCTGGCTTGCTGCTGTCTATTGCACCCCCACGTTTGCCCTAATATGGTGTGAAGCCATTTCAGTGAAATATGATACACTGCAGGTTTACATACTCTGTGCATTATCAATTTCCCTCCAAAATGTGATAAAAGACGATATTCCTCTTGTTGCTATATTGACACAACAACAAAGTCATGCGTGTGTGTGTGTATGTGTGCGTGCATGCGTGCGTACATGCGTGCGTGCGTACATGCATGCGTGTGCATGCTTCATAGGACTGTTGCTGTGAGAAATGAAAGTCGATTTACAAACTAGAGAAAATGCACAGAATCAGTAAATTGTAATACTCAAGACAATATTGTTAATGAACACAATAATGCATTGTTCTATTTTATTATCTAACTGAATAATACTGAAAGTACAAGGCATTGTAGCCATGACAATAGTAACATGTTTCTCACCTGTCTGATTCGCTTAACAAACACCGGGCCAGCTATCAGCTTCTTAATCTGATGCTGGAAACTATTAGAAACAGTTGAAATATTGGTGAGTATCATATAGAATCATTACCTGAATGTGAATGTCAGCCATCCCATGTTACTAGCATCCCGTCCCTATAGTGACCATGGTAACAAGGAAGACACAAGATGAATTATTGACCGGCACCTGCCAGAAATACACCACTGTGTGTATCTCGCTATCTTCATCATCATCATCATCCTCCATTTCTTCCTCGTCAACTGTAATTGTTAACAAGTTGATGTTTAAAACACAACGGTGTGTTCGCTATATAAGTTACACTATTATTAATCTACTGCTATTGTTAAGAATATACAATGACGTCATGAAGAAGTCACCTGAGCAAAGACTCATCACTAAGGAACACATAGCAATGCATACACATTTAAATTTTATGTTTAAACCACTCGAGTGCCTTATAGTGATAAAACTTTTTATATGTAGTAGAAATCATATGTAGTAATCCGAAATTATTACCATAACACTAAAAGACATTCTCCTTTTAAATGCCTACACTAACGTTTGGCACACCCACTTTTAAAACTGAAGTGCTCCATCTTGTTAATACTGTACAACTGGTTAATTACTGCATCACCTTGCCCTTTTTGGCAGGAATTTATAACACACTTCATTATCAAGGCAAGTTGTCCATTAATAATATTGATAGCAAGATAAACTAAAAAGCAGTAGGACCTGTTTAACTGCTTCATTTCATGTAAATGGTTTAGGAGACACAGATACACCTGCGTACAGACTTTCTGGACAAAAGCAATTTCAAGAAAGCACCTGGTTTTTAAATAAGTGCCCCTATCCATGGACTTAACATGTCCTACATTATCTGTTGAGCTTATGTACCTTATAAAAACATGCAGTTGCTATGGTGATATATGATTACTAACATTTATCATCAGGAGTAGTGACATATTGACACAGGAAGACATAACAATCTTCACTGTAGAAATGGCCAATCTCTCGTTTGGGCAGCTTCACAAATTTCTTTCCCTCCAGAACGAAACACTGCATGTCTGACTTGAGGTTGGCATTGTATTCATCCATTAAGTTATCCTAAATAATGCCCATCAGTTAACAATTGTATAGCAAAATTTTTGATGGGGACAAATTTCATGAAAAACAGGAAATTAAGCCCATTCAGCAAAATTTTATTATTACTGATCATAAGGTGGGATTTATGAATTCATAATTGTTTTGTCAAAATTTACAGTATATGATATTATATTACAACGTGGACACCTCAATAATCAGGACACTTGTCCATGCTCCCCATAAACTCCCAACTGTACATATACATACAATAATCAACAGGTCCTGATAATCAGGACACCTCTCTTAGGCTCTGTATACACATAGCTGATTTGCAGAGTTTAATCATAACAATAAATCAATGAGGAATCGTGGTTTAACTGTGCCCACAAGAAACTTTACTGTAGCAATGTTTAGTCTGGCATTAAACTGCAGTCACTTACACGTTTGTATATATATATAATGTTACTGTAAGTACCCATGTAGCAGCATTACAC
>OZ005748.1:475000-527500 GCA_963930835.1 Spongia lamella | reverse complement strand
GGGCTACTTTGGGACCTTAACTACGTGTGTGGATTATTAACAGATTCCACTATACCATATCTTAAATGTAAGCTCCCCCTGATTTTTCTGTACCATTTTAAAATTTTAACAAATCACAATTTTTATTTCCTTTGATCCCCAAATGGTCTCAAGAGCCAGATATATTATCATGCATGTATTAATAGTTGTACAATTAGCAAAATGACTACAAATTGAATGATGTGACTACAATCTGAGCGGTAGCTACAAGTAGAATTATTTTACCTTAGTACCACACCACACATATATGGTCTTGCTGGTAGCTAATATGAACACTTGGCCTTGGTTCAGTGAGCCAGCGTGCAGCATGACAGGCTCTACATGAACTTGTTTAGAATGACCAAGCAAGTATAACCTCGGTGTGATCTCCTGCTCTTCTGTACTGTAGAAACCACTAGCAGTACCTCCTGTAACAATGAGCATCACCCATTGGTTAAACCTTAATATGGTATATCTTATTGGCAATATTGCACAATTAGTTGTCTGCAATAAAATAAAAACTTTTAGTAAAGCTAAAAACATCAGCCAGTAAACTAGGCAAAAGATCATTACAATTCACTCATAAGCACAATGATAAAGGAATGACAAAACTCTCTAATAGAACGTTCAGTAAAAAATAGCAAATGGCAACCAAATTATGAACTTGTGATATCTGATCCTGTTTTGTGGAGGTAGGGCAAACAAGGTTAAGCCACAGCATCTCAAATGTTACTGGCCTAAATCTCTAGCATCATGCTGTCATTTCATTCATCATTGACTGTTATATTAGAGTATAATATTATACACTGTGTTGTAATACAGCAGTACATGAACAAGTAACCTTCAATATAACTGATGTCATGGTTGAATAACTCCAGAAACTCTTCTGACTCACTGTTTTGTTCTTCCCTCTGTCACCATGACAACAGGTTACCAATAGAAACATCAGTTATTGCAATACAACTCACCGCAGTACGAGAGTCAGCACCCAGCATGTTCCTCAGGTGGACAGCATGCATTGCAGAACACGCCATTTTGTCTAACTACACGAAGGTGAATGCTATATTCTAATTAATGCACACACATACTGAGGCTTCCTGTCCAATCCAGTAGTGTATTCTCCAATCCAAATTAGAAGACTCATCAAAAAATGTCTACCAAAGGTGCATAACATGTGAGTATTTAGATGAGTGTGTGTGTGTGTGTGTGTGTGTGTGTGTGTGTGTGTGTGTGTATGTGCGTGTGTTGTGTGCTTACATGTATACCTTTAAGACAATATAACAGTCTCCAGTATAAAATCTGCCATGGAGCACTAAAAAAGTTCACACAGTAATGTAATGTTTATAGTTTTATATATAACACCAGTGAATATCAATATTGACACACACACACACACACACACGCACGTACACACACACGCACGCACACACACACGCACGCACACACACACAGACATACACACCTGCACAGACATACAGACACACCTTCATCGACCATTGCTGGTACAAAGTTTTCAATTTGCCATAATGTTAGTCCCGGTAATCCCCCGGGCTTATCCGGGAACAACGATGAGTAATCCAGGTTGGGACGATTGAGCTTTGCGTACCAAGGCTTTGGCCTAATAAAGGAGTAATAAGTTATATCACAGTAGGTGTAGGATATCTTTGTTATTACACCAGTCTGAGGCAAAGCTGAGGAGGAGTGTTAATAACAAAGATATCCTACGATTACTGTGATATAACTGGCTTCTTTCCCACCAAAGACTTCAACACTTATAAAAGAAATTGCTGATGTTAAACACCTTGGTCTTACTGTACTGACAATAACTAAGTCATTGTACAGTAAAATCCTTTGATGTATGGCTTCAGTGGGAAAGAATTATAAATACTGTGTGCAGTAATAAATATTTACTACTACTCCTACTACACAGGATGTTCAATATACAGGATATTTAATGTAAGTATAAGGACATTCTAAACCACTGTTATTCCTGTAAATCCTTTCTGTTCATACTATCCACTATACGAGCAGTCACTTTAGTATTCCTTATTTAGTAATACACGAGCAGCAACAAGTCGCAAAATAACAGTATGGTGTAACCACAGTTATAGTTCATGAGATAGGAGCTAACTCACTACCATATAGTCCAAACTCTCGTGGGATAAAAATCTTCCAAAAACCCTAAAATTAGGATTTTCGCATTTTTATTCACAAATCAGGTAAGCTTTGTACTGGAGTAGCCGTATGTTGTAAAGTACAGTATTCATGATTGTATTACTGTGTGTGTGTGTGTGCGTGTGTGTGTGTGTGTGTGTGTGTGTGTGTGTGTGTGTGTGTGTATGTGTGTGTGTGTGTGTGTGTGTGTGTGTGTGTGTGTGTGTGTGTGTGTGTGTGTGTGTGTGTGTGTGTGTGTGTGTGTGTGTGTGTGTGTGTGTGTGTGTGTGTGTGTGTGTGTGTGTGTGTGTGTGTGTGTGTGTGTGTGTGTGTGTGTGTGTGTGTGTGTGTGTGTGTGTGTGTGTGTGTGTGTGTGTGTGTGTGTGTGTGCATGCATGCATGCATGCACAAGTGTACAACTCACTTTCCTAACACTACCTCAACTTGTTCTTCACTAATACCCTCCTGATAACAACACATCACATGATCAACATCACTGACAGTATAAACACACTCACTATTTGTTGTTGGTTCTTATCATCAGCTACACGAGCCAGTCCCTAGCAACAGTAATTACACTATAAATACCACTAAATATAATTATAAATACAAATTCTAACAAGAGCTTCTAATAAATTAGTACACTTACACATGAGGGTTGACCACATGAACTAAGATAAGGTGCCAAGTGATCAGCTAATATACCCAGTGTGTATTTTGTGTGATTAAAGGTGTTGAAAAGGATGGCCTTTGTGTTCAAGCACATGATGTGTGTTCATCACTATAGCAACACGTAACACTAGGACTGTCAGACAACACAAGGAGGAGATAAGAAGTGATCTTCAGTGGCTCAGTGCCCTAGAACACCAGTAGGGAAGGGCTGTGTTTACACACGGTGCTATGGTGACGTGTGAAAATATTAGAATAAACCGGTAAAGGCTTCCTTTAACAGCCAGTGATGTAACTAAACTAACAGCAGATGAACAGCCTCAAAACATCAAAGTATATTGTGAATCATTCCATTATATACGCATACTCTAATATATACACTATGGCATACTCTAATATATACACTATGGCATACTCTAATATATACACTATGGCATACTCTAACATGTACACTATGGCATACTCTAACATGTACACTATGGCATACTCTAACATGTACACTATGGCATACTCTAATATATACACTATGGCATACTCTAATATATACACTATGGCATACTCTAACATGTACACTATGGCATACTCTAACATGTACACTATGGCATACTCTAACATGTACACTATGGCATACTCTAATATATACACTATGGCATACTCTAATATATACACTATGGCATACTCTAATATATACACTATGGCATACTCTAACATGTACACTATGGCATACTCTAACATGTACACTATGGCATACTCTAACATGTACACTATGGCATACTCTAATATATACACTATGGCATACTCTAATATATACACTATGGCATACTCTAACATGTACACTATGGCATACTCTAATATATACACTATGGCATACTCTAATATATACACTATGGCATACTCTAATATATACACTATGGCATACTCTAATATATACACTATGGCATACTCTAATATATACACTATGGCATACTCTAATATATACACTATGGCATACTCTAATATATACACTATGGCATACTCTAATATATACACTATGGCATACTCTAATATATACACTATGGCATACTCTAATATATACACTATGGCATACTCTAACATGTACACTAAGGATACCTCAACAACCACTATATTACCTTAAGAACTTTATTGGCAGAATTTTCATCACGTCTTGATAACGAGTTACCACGGAGTCTGGCCATTCGTACAATTCTCTCCTTCCTCCTAGAGTATGAGCCTTGTGCGCACACCACATCACATGACAACTATTAACACAACTACCAACCGCCCACTCACTGGGTAGAAGGGTACTCTGAGACACCACTGCTCCCTCCTTCAACTTAACTGGGTCAAAATCAATATTGTACAATTCTGTACCCGACCCGGTAAGCTGTTCGGTTGGCTTAGGAGGCATACCAAGCTCCGAATTATCTCGAGTGTCCAACACCTGGATAGTAAACACAGTGACTTGTAACTGAATGCACTTTAGGACCATTAATAGGCACGCCTAATGTTCAATAAACTACACAAGAATCTCAAGAGTATGGCATTCACTTCTTAAACAGTAGGGCGGCTAAACAAACCAACAAACAACAACAATAATATTCACCTCCAAGTTTAAGAAGTACAGTCCCTCTGGTAATGTCAACAACTTGTTTGTAGTTAACACAAGTTTCTTCAACTGGTAACATCTGTAAAAGAAACAAGGCATTTTATACAAAGCAAGTTCATTTCAGACCACTAATAATTTATATACAAACCACAAACACGACAAAATCACCAAATTCAAATCCACAGTTCTAGAAATATAATCACTACTTGAATACCATATAAAGCATTCATGACTAAGGCAAATACCCAACTAAAAATATAAACTGCTGTGACATCAAATATGGGTCACTGCTAAACTAACTCACTAATTTCTTATACAAATAGAGAAAGAGGGAAACTATCAGGGAAATTATTATAAAATAACCAACTTCATGATTACATCAGATTTCTATATTTTCAGGATGGTATAAGTAAAAACAAAAATATCAAGCTCTTCATCACAATCTTATATTCACCTGCAAATTCCCTCTGGAATACATTTCAGTTGATTTCTTGCAGCAATGAAGTGTTGCTAAGATATGGCCAATCAGTGAACAGCTTAAGCTACCTTGTAAACCCTCACCAGATTCTGAAGCTTTCCAATTTGTGGCGGAATACCTTCAAATGTCAAGTTGTTATCTACAAGACACATGTTTTGAATTAAGTGTGTCAAATTTTATACCACACCTAAACCACGTACATACACTGCTCACCGCTTAAAAATAATCTCTTTAATTTAGTGCACTTGCAAATTTGACTCTGCCATGGAAACACAAGAAATATAATGACAATATATCTAAGCATTAACGTATATTACAATTTGTTTGCAGTGGAAAAGTTTTGCTTTTTTTGCGGATTACTTTGTTACCGCGAAACTTTTCAGACGAATTTTTTGGAATGATGTTTTAATATGGTGTGAAACACTGAAAACCGTGAAAGTTTTACAGGGAATGAAGATTAAGACTTGGAACCGTGAAGCTTTTCCACCGCAAACAAATTGCAATATACGGTATGTTGTTACAGACAACAAATCATCTATATAAATTCCTTATAAGGAAGCAATAAGAAAGCAAATAACTTTATATTTCAAACTATTTCCCACACACACGCACGCACACACACAATAACATGGCCCAGAGCCTCTAAAGGAATAACATTCTTATACACCATATAAGCATGTAGTAGAAAAGACTGATGGGGAAAGGTTGGTAACTCATGTCTCCCCTCATATAATCTAATATACAGTGTATACTAACACCTCATTTGAATATTTCTTCAACAATGTTTTTAATATAGCCACAACATTGAAGGGTTGGCCACACTATACATTAGTTTGAAAGCTACGATGCTCAATAGTAATTTATAACCTTAGTACCTATGATCAAATATACAATTCCATATTTGATTATTCTTCACGTGATCTACAAGACTACACTAGCAGTATATTATACTCTCAACATGTCTTCAATAGTATAGTTCAAAGTAAGTGCTTGAAGTTGATAAAAAATAGGAACATTATTACAGATTGTCTTTGGCTTCCCCATTGGAAATGTACAGTAAATCGAACTTTGCTAGGTCATATACTGAAACAGGTCGGACGGCAGACCATTATTTTGTATTGGATGTCACTACACAATAGTTAATACTGCAGGTGTGAATATTACTGAAGGGACAGCATGCAATCCTTGCCATCCCTGAGGGCATAACATACAGTAATATCACACGATACTTTTAGTGCCAGTAAAGTTGCACAGAACAGTTTGAGCTGACGGAACAGTACAAAATCTATTAAGAGCCTGTATGATATAATCTAAGAGCCTAAAAATATAGTTTGAAAATTTGGCTGTCCTCAAGTGAAAGATAAAAATTACATACAATGGTAAAACTGAAGCTAACAGATAAAAAACGTTAATATAGTTTTACCATTTCACTCTAAATAAACCAACTTCCTGTAACTATCATAACTCTCATATATCACATGAAATATTGATTTAATCAATAATGAATTATTAAGATGAAGTTTTATTCTACAGCATGTAATTTCATCCTGGATAATAAAACACTGCGTAGTGTCACAATGATGCTAAAAGGCATTTGGTGAAACTGCTGGAGTTTCCGTAAACACTAAATCCCTATAACATGGTTGAGCATGTAAGTTAAATTTATTTAAGGGGTACGCGTGCACTCAACAACTTATAAAGAACCTCCATCAGCTCAACCAGACAAAGATAAACATTATAGACCACCCATACATGATATATGTCTGTAATGTAATAGGCAGTTTCAGTACATGAGTTAATATATACAAACACACCGGTTGAATTATTACATTGTATAGCACACACACACACGCACGCACACGCACACACACACACACACACACACACACACACACACACACACACACACACACACCTGTACTGTATTTCTAGTGTTACAAGTAAACTTACAGGAATTGATGTTAGTTGATTATTAGAGACATTCAGGGTTACCAATAGCGACCAAGATTCTGTTAGATCATGTGAGCTCACATGTATGTAATGGTCATCCAAAAACAAAAACTAACCAATCAGAGTGGAGAGTTCTTTGATGGAATTATGACTGACATCAACACGCTGTAGATTCTCAAGCAGATATAAAGAGTCCGGAACTGTAATTTTACTCAATTTATTTCATGAAATACAATGCATATTTACTTCTTGTCAATTCATTATGGGAGAGATTAACGTCACTAAGTGACTGCAATTTTTCCATATTAGGTATGTACATTGACAAGACCTGCAGATTATATTCTATATAATGCCCTCCATAGCAACAGTGACTAACCCCAGTGTTTGATAAATTCAGTGTTGTGAGAGATGTCAATTTCTCTAGCATTCTACACACACACACACGTCAAAACTGATGAAATTCAAATGCCAAATCACAAATACAACAATGAATAAAATGTTAGGGAGTCGTCAAAGAGGCTTCTAAAAAGCCACACGAGTTATAAAAGTTTATTCACAACAACACAGCTGTATGCTGTTCACAACTCATTGTTCTGAAAATTCTTTTTTTACAAGTGTTAGCAGATAATCTGTAGCATTAGCCTGAAGAAGTGTGATAATTGCAGTATTCACGACCAGGTGAATCACTTGTTCTACTATTGTTATATAGTCCCAACACAAAATTATAATGTTATTACAAGCAGCCACAACATTACTACATTATATTATACTAACACACACTATACACCAATATATCCAATATCTGTAATATAAACCTGCCAAAATATTATACTCGTATACCACACTGTACCGTATAGCGCAAAAGTTCAACAGGAGAAAATATTGACGAATTTGATGAATGGCTAGCAATTCGACAAAGATTTGCCTACAAACCTTTATCTCTTAATGTACGTTTCTCCTTTGATAAATTTATCGAAGTTTTCCTTGTCAACGTTTTGTGAATGTTCCATTCGTCAAAGTGTTTCCTTGTCAAAGTTTGCTCTATACGATATATCATTGTAAAAATTGTTTAATTTTGGTTCAGTAGAGAAAAAAGGAAATTTCCTGTTAAAATAGCAAGGCCTCAGTAGTTTTAACAGTGTATAATTTTTCTATTCTTGCATACTTTAATATTATGTAGTGTAACATAAAGTGATACAGGGCCTCTACAGCAAACACTAATTGTATGACTAGTGTAATATAGTAACTTCCTCTGATGTATCAATAACAATGTTCTTCAAACGTATACATAGCAACGGCTCATTGATAAACGTTATAAAAATTTAAGTTTTTTGCTTAACACATGATAGTGTAATTAATTATGGTAGTTCATATTATTGGATATTTTGTTGAAACTAGTCAATCAGGTTTATTGTTGCCAGTGCTAATACACAGGTGTGTAGAGCAAGTTACTGATCATCATTGGCACTTGTTTAGAGCTGCATGATAAATTTTTTATGGACGATATATCACTTGAGAAAATACCATGATATTACTAAATATCACGGTATTTAAAATTATAAGTTAAATATGTAAATCATCACAATGCCAGTACCAGGATACTGTTGTATTTCTATTATTATCAAACACTATACTTTGTTAGAAGTTAATGAAAGAAATTATTTTATCTATCATAATTAAATACGTAGGGAAATACTCATTAAATACACGGAAATACTTTAATTACCAATATCACAATATCAAATTCAAGATGATATCAAGAACAATATCATGATAACACGATATCATAATATTGTGCAGCTCTACACTTGTCACACATACAATATCCTGCATGGGTTGTGTAACAGTACAACTCACTTGAACTGGTAGTGATGCAGTGGGTTATTGGCAAGGTTTAGTGTTTGCAAGTGACTGAGGCGTCTGATCTGAGGTGGCAACGACTCTACACAAACAACAATGTATCACCATGACAACACCCACATCCTGATTACACCCTTACGTAATGCGTTATTGCTAAGGTCAAGTGATTGTATGTCTGAACAGTGTACAAATAACTAAATAATAACATGATGACTTCTCCGATTACGAGGAGGAAGTTTACTTACCGCTCCAGGTATGTTCGAGATCCTATAGAATGTCACATTAAGAGAGAAATGATAACAAGATGATCATGTGATAATAAGATACCTACTTGTTATGGCTTAATGCTAACACTAACACTCCTTTAGCATGGAACAGTTCGTCTGGAATCTAAGAAGGAATTGATACTTTCAATATTACCATAACCATTATTTACCTTGCTAAGATCATTATGACTGAAATCCTGTCAACATGTCAACAATAACAATAACAAGATGGTAAAAGCATGTTACTAACCAATGTTGCTAAGTGTTCAAGCTTGAATAAATCAGAAGGTATGCCGGAGTCACGTAACTCATTATGACGAGCATATAGCACCTGTAACACAACCTGAAAAGGTATTATCACGTGATGTTATCCCACCCGCAATGAAGATATGCTCGGAATGTTTCCAGTATGCAACTCTTTTAGATTATTCCGCGCCAAATACAGAACCTCCTAAAGTTAACATGTCAATATATGGCAACTGAAGATTGTTAAGATTTGTCTTACTAGTCGATGGAGGCGCTCCAACTCCTCGGGTAAGGCTGTAATGGCGGATTTGTTAAAGCGCATCCATTTTACGTTACTAATTTGAGTGATGCGATTAACTTGAGACGCTTGCTATACAATTAAGAGAAGAATTGTTACTAATATTAATACTCGCAGATACTTACGTGAAAATCATTCTTAGAAAAGTCTGCTCCACGCACAAAAGACAGCACAGATGCCATTTGGTGTTACATATTCTAATATTTTCGCTGGACAAATAAACAGTGTAAAATGGCGTCGGTGTTGAGGACAGGAGTGACACTTATTAGTAATGGTCCATTAGTTCTGAGAAGAACAGCCGTAACGACAAGGACAGGTGCAATCCTCCCGGAACCACAAAAATACTACAAATTCGGAGTAGTTAGGGTAGGACTGGTAATTATACCATTTCTAACTGGTGGGATGTTCTTGGCCAAGACACTGGCGAATGTTCTAGAAGAGAACAAGTTATTTGTTCCTGACGACGACGATGATGATTAAGAAGAGGCTTACCTTCGGTGGGTATTCGAATTTATTTAATCCCACAATCGATCATTAATGAATTGACTTTTATAGATGCATTTTACACCTCATAGTATCCATCCAAACTCTTTAAATATTCTAAAAACAATGTTGTTTGTTATGAAATATTAACACAGATATAGATATTATATTTTAAAAATTTAAAAAATGTAAACGTGCTTTGTGTTACATCAAAGCTTTTCACCTAGATCATAGTGATGTTGTCTTTCAAAATAGTATCTCTAATGGCATCAAACACAAAAGTCATATTGTCAGTATCCACAGCTGTTGTGAAGTGATAGTAAAGGTCGTGCGAACGATCTTGTCGGACTGAATCAAACATGTGTACAAGAAATCCTTGGACATCCTCAAGTTTGTTTGCATCGCCCACAAAAGGGAGCGTTGGAAAGTAATTGGTGATTTTTCTGTAGACCACTTTCTTTGAGAGAAGGTCGGTCTTGTTAAACAATAAGATAACTGGAACCTTGCCAAAAGCTTTGTTGTTGACGATTGTCTCGAAGATGTTCCGACTTTCAACAAGTCGATTGGTGGTCCGATCCTCAAACAAGACTTCATCAAAGGAGCTCGACCCAACAAAAAACAAGATGGCGGTGACACAATCGAAGCACTGGTACCACTTCTGCCTCTGCGATCGCTGTCCACCCACATCCACAAACCTGAAGGGAGCGCCCTGAATTTTTGTATGATATTCGACTATGTTTTTAGTGTCCTTCCGTGAATACAACACATCTCCCCGTGAAGGTATATAGTCCTAGTGGGACACAAAAGAAAAGTCAGTGCTTATATAACACACTTAAAACTAGTAACTTAATTTTTAAGCAGAATACAGTGAAATTGTGTTTTTAAGATACCAACTAGGGAGGGAAAGGTGTTGTAGTTCAAGCGCCCAGCTTCACAAAATACTGTATATTGAATATGTCTTTACAACTATACAAACTTTGTACAAAGGAAATTTCTGATCAATACAAATATAATTGTATTTATATAAATATCAACATGAATTCTAAGGTGATAAAAAATTTATCAAATTAACTACATTCTATTTATAATTATTATCCCATAATTCCATCGATATGGCGATGAAGGATGGTGTCTCTAACTGCCTTGAAAACAAATTTAATGTTATTTGTGTCTGTAGCAGTTGTGAAGTGACGATAAAGTTCTTGGCGGCGATCCGTTCGTACTGAATCAAACATTTCTGTCAGAAATTTTTCAACGTCTTTTAAATGGCTTGGGTCTCCTTCAAACCTAACTCCCTTAATGAATTCGGTTATATTTATCTGCAAAACCTTTTCACTTAACAGGTCATACTTGTTGAAGAACAGAATGATTGACACATTGCTAAAGCAACGGTTGTTGACAATTGTTTCGAAAATGTTTCTGCTCTCCACAAGTCGGTTAGTGACACGATCCTCCACAAGCACTTGGTCGTATGCACTGGACGCACACAAGAACAAAATGGCAGTGACTTCATCGAAGCACTGGAACCACTTCTGCCGATGTTGCCGCTGTCCCCCGACGTCGACAAATCTGAATGGCACTCCTCTAACATCTATTCTATAATCTACAATACCCGTTGTGGCCTTTCGGGAGTGCAACACATGCTCCCTAGTTGGTACGTAATCCTAACACAAGGACAAATATAGCTGAGATTACAATGACACCACGAGTGGTCACCACTCAAACATTGATAGCATGTCATGCAGGTAGGCACTTGTCACACACTACACACAACATACAAACTATGCTGTTAGCAGACTTACCGCTTTTCCAATCTCATCCAACTTGTCCAAGAAATATGAGACAGAGTCACCCTACAGCAGCAACAAAACACATGTATATAATACAAGCTTTCAGTTGTGCTTTGTTTACGAGCGACACTAGTGAAATGGAAATTGTGCATCTCTTACCAGCTGGAATTCGTTCCTTCTGGAGAACGCCTCCTGAATTCCGCCATCTCTCCACAACGCCTGCAGCGGCTCCACGTACTGGACGAAATCTTGTGGATCCAAGATGATGGATTTATAGTTGCTCACGATGTCGCAGAATTCCTCGTTGCTTTCGTCTTGAATTTGGATGGAAAGGGTACGCATCGCTCTTACTAGCGTCTTGGTGCCCTTCATGACGTTGTGGTAAATTGTCGGTCTAAATGTAAGCCGTGCTTCATTGTCAAAATCTTCTCCATGGATGATACGCATCTGCTTGAGAAACGTACTCTTCCCCGACTCACCAGCCCCTAGTAGCAATATCTTGATTTCAGCTCTTAATTGCTTTTTCTCTGCTTGAAGATTTCTATCTATTTCGCGGCTTCTTCGTACGGCCGCTCGATCATCATCCGACAAGCAGCAAGTAGCCATTTTTAGTTCATCCACACCCTTTGATCACGTGAATGCAAAACGGTTGTTTATATAGCACCCTCTCACTAATTATTTCAACACGCGCGTGATAATGAATTTCACTTGATGACATATATATATATAATAAATAAGATGGTAGCATATTAAAGATGGTACAATGCTTCATTTATCTGATAAATTAAGTTTCATGTTATTAGTTGAAGGCTCCTGTCCATTCCTCAACGTGGACAAGCAACACTCCAATTGACTGGATCTTCTCTTCTGCATGACTGCCAGGTTGTCAAATCACTCCATATGGTGAAAATAAGTACATCAATTTGATGCAGTATGAAATGTTAGGATGTGAAACACCCTAGAAGGCCCTGGAGGCACTCTTCATCACTTCCACAATCTATTATATCAGTAAGAAATTATTACAGCATGATTAGAATGACACTACTTCCTACTCACCTCCTCATAGAATGCCCAAGTAAAGGCAGCCATAAAGGTCCTGCGAAGCATCCTTGGCATCATTCCATGAAACAATCCCCTAACACCTTCATTCTGTAACAACATTACAGTCACCAATGCATTAAAAGCATTACAATAATTTACTTTCACAATTTCTACGAATACTTGTCTGGTGGTGAGATTTTGAGTAACTTTGGTTTGTAGTTTAGTCTTTACGACATCGGCTGGTTGGGTTACACTAGAGGCTAGTATGCCCGCAGCAACACCGCAAGGCAGATTGCAAAATGATGGCAACTGCTCAGTACCCAACACTGCAAAGTGAAGAGGGCCCAGTAAAGGGAGTGGGGATGAGTTAAAGAACAATGTGACTTACAACTGTTCAGAGCTTTTTTTCCTTGCGTATAGAAGGCCAAGTAGAGGCCAGAGAATGGAGCATCCCTGAGTAATGTAGCTGTCAAACCTCCATACAATCCTAACAATTGATATTCATGAAATAATTATGCGAGTGTCAACACAGTGTTACTTACCCCTGCCACCCTCTGTCTTCCATATAGTTGATACAGCTTGCATCACACCTCGATATTCAAATCTCCCCGACTACATCATTATTGACAAGGATAAAGTACAAAGGGATATGATAAAGTTATATTTTTACCTCATAGCGGGCCTTGATGACAGTGAAGGGAAGGAACCCAATGCCAATACAAGATCTGGCTGCTAGCCCTATTGTGAATGATTCCACAGTGGAGAGTTCTGATGTCTGTTTCCTGCAAGAAAGCCCACTAAGTAGTGGGACAGTTATGTATTTATTATGGCATCTTACCCAATCATAGATGCCATTGTGTTAAGCGTAGTGAAGTAAACTGCAATACTGGGAACTGACCTGAACATTGACTATAGTGATAAAAATAAACAAAGCATAAAAATTAGCTTCATTGATTATGTTGATATTAATGCCATCATAAATATTGTGCATTCTTTACTTACTGGTGTCGTCCCCTTCCACAATCCCCGGTAGCTTTCAGTACGAATGACATATACTACAGTGCCCATTAGCGAACTGGGTGTAGTGGAAGGGGCGGCGATGCAAGCAAATCTCTTCCTACGCGTTCACACACGCACAATAATTATATGTAATATCATACCGTTTTGCATAAACTTACATATTTGCAGCTGTCTGTAACCTTGTCTTCACTAAATCAAACGGCTGGAACAGACAAGTAGAGCAGGTCGCGCTGATGGTAGCGGATGGAAAGGTTACGAAGATATCCTACACAACAATGCCCATTGTTAAGTGCGAGGTAAAGCGACACCTAAGTAACACAAACTAACTTTAAATGGGCTGGATGGCTTGGACATCATGGCGGTACTGGTTGTCGATATCAAACAATTCGGGAGACTTCGACAGTATCAACGAGTATCAATTCTTTTCTTTTTGACTCTTAGGGCGTCTAGTACGGCCGCTCTTAAACCCTACTGCGAGCGGATACTACTTCAATCACAGGAACAATTAAATCATCACCTTCACAATTCCTCGTATCGGTAACGTGACAATCTCACCCTCAAACTCGTTTAGCTGGTTTACTCCCACCCACGTCTATACTACCATGGCAACGCGTTGAACATGTACAAATTTATATATATTTTTAAAAAGTGCGCGAACATCCAATGAAATAAATAAATACAGGAAATAAACATAAACACATACACATTATTTCTTGGCAATAGTTCATAATTATACACTTGTCGTGTAGCAATCTGATGAATCTAAATCTGCTTTCTTTTTTAAAAATAATTTAAAATCTGAAGATTCTCTGTATAGTTCCAGAATAGGAAATTCATCATCCAGTATTCTTTCATTGTATCTGCCATCTATTATAGACAATAAATAAAAGTCACTAGGATTGTTTGAGACGACTGGCGGCTTCTCTGGTTGCTTTTTACTTCTAGCATCTTCAAGAGCTTTGACGGCAAGTTGGATCACCTCCTTGACTTCTGTCATTTGTAACACGTGTAACTATGGAAAAACAAATATCTAAGATGAACAATTGCTCACTATCATACAAACCTTCACGGTTGAGCCTTTCGCAAGGCCTGTATTGTATAAGGGAGTAACTTTTAATTCTTCTATTCCGGTTGACGAATATCTGTTTTTATACTGTGCAGAGTGTTGTGGCTTAGATTGGTTGGTGGTGTGATCTTCCTGCGATTGCTTCCCTTGATCAGAAGAATCGTTGCTAGGGGATGGCGAATGTGACCGAGTTATCATCGGATTTCTTCTTAAAGATCTTAGCGGTATTCCATGAATGTTATCAGTTTTTCTGCCAATTTGAACAGCACTGTCTAACCAATGCATGTTCTTCCAAACTCGCTCTGTCTCCTGTAGCATTAAACATTATCCAATATCACTCGGTTTAATGTTCTGTTTACCTGCAAAAACTTTTCAAGCTTTTCTTGAAGCTCTTTGCCTTGTGAAATTTCATCTTTGGAGAATGCCTAAGAGAATCAGTCAAATAATACCGGTACTGTACTGTATTGCATATGCACATCAGTAACACACGTACGCACACACACACACACACTACCATGCATTGTATATACATATGAATCATAATGGATGTAATACATTACATGTACGTATTACACACAGGCATTATACACACTGCATATATCATACTCCACACATGGACATCATGATACAACATACACCTACAAATACACTGCATATGTATGGGGTGCTGTTTGTGTCGAAATTGGGCACAAAATTTTATTGCATAAAAAGTCGTGATTTAATATTTTATTGCATAAAAAGTCGCGATTTAATAAATCAATAACGCGATATACTAAATCAGAGTGTACGATTTACTAACATACATACTTCTCTTAAACGATGTTGTGCTATTAGCAGCTCCATATCAAGAGATGAAGACACTTGAGTGTAGAGAGTGATGAAGACTTTCTGGTAAGTGTATAATCGTGCTAATTATGATAAACACGTTAACACTGTAAAGCACAAACAAACTGAGTGTTTACCAATTTCAAAAGAAGTAAAAGGCATTCCCATATAGGAAACATGTTCAAACCGATCAGTTCCTCCTAACGATGTACACACCTGATCAGGAGGTGGTAGTAACAGCAGAAATGACACGTTTTCATTTAGTTCAACAACTTCGTTTATGTAAAGTCTGTGTTGTTCAATTTCCTAAACAACAATCATTACATCATGCCACTGGTGAATTTAAAGTTAATAATAACATTACCATAATATATATTTACCTCTTTTTTAGTAATTCCTCTACTGGTCAGCAGTTCTACCACTTTCATTGTCAACAGTTTCTGAAGTTCACAACATGTTTCCATGGCAACATAAGGAGGAGTTTCATCCTAGAGAACAAACAAAATAAATATCATTTGAGACCATCAATCCACCCTACCATGGGTTGGTGTAGATATGTCAGCCATAACCACTCATCCCTATAGAAAGATTAACAAAATAAACATTCGTTGAAGTCCTAAAGAATGAATAGTTGTATATTTAGGAATGGATAGTTAGTGTTAATTTGATCCACGAAGCCCATAAAACCAAAGAACAAAGAGAAGCACAAGGATTCATATTATTACAGGCAGTCATGTGACCAAATTCCAGATCAACTTTCAGTTGATATACATAAATCCTTATTTAGTTTTATTTATGTACACTAACTTTAGTGTTATTTTAACACGCAACTGTACGTTAATTCTTTAACAACTGTACGGCGTATGTGCTGTATGCTTATGTGTATAATGTTAAGTATGCAAACACGTGTATCTGTCATGTCGAGAGTAGATAATAGAGAGTGTGTGTGCGTCTATCATCTACTCTTGGTCATACGCTGCACAACTTCTCATAGGCATTACCGTAAGAAGCAAAACAACAGAGAGACTTGTACCCTCACTAAAATAATGTTTTGAACTTATGTGGTACTCCCAATTTGAACAGTTTACTGTGCTTCTAGCTATACACAAGCATACTTTGAGATATGTGGATTATCCCTGATCTTTGTGTGCGGCAGTAGATTGGGAAATTGTTTGGACACAACAACTTTTACACCAGCCAAGGAACTCCTTGTCTTCAAGTAGCCGAGATACAATCCCCTACAGTAAACAATGTAATGGTACAGTACCACTTATACAACATGATACACTGAGTGACACACTGAGTGACACACTGAGTGACACACCAGGTGTAGATGTAGAATACAACTAAGTTACTACATTACATGTTAAGAACATGTGACTATATTAATTGGTTTAACTAATTTGATGGCATAACTTTCCACAAAATGAAACCCTTCTACACACATACAGCAGATGCATGGCTGCCTTCAAGTAAAAATATTTATATGAGTGTAGTCTGCAATGCCTATAGAATCAATTCTGCTATGAATAGAGAACTTTAATAGTCAATGTACTTCAAACATTCCTAACTCCTCCTGTGTTGCTGGTAACCTCATACGTATGGCCACTGCATACAGTCAGTAACACACAAAGTTTATCATGTCAGTTATTGTTCTCAGTGGCTAAAATTATTCCTTTGAAGTTGATAGAGTGGTTACATTTCTATGGCTTTGATGCTTTGTCATAATAATTATAGGTGGTCATTAATTCATTCCTGTATATACTGTATTTTGGGTTATTTTCGAGGTTAAAAATTTTTGCTGTTTTGCAGATTAGCTTGCATGCAACCTTGAAAATTTAGCTACTCAAAATTTTGTAGATACAATAGAACATCCTCGAAAATTTATTCATGAAAAAGAAAATGCAGAAAATTTTGTACCTCAAAAATTTCCCAATATACATAGAGTAGTATCAGCTACACACAGTATAATATATTGCATGGATGTACATAAGCTTTAATGCTTTGATGACTAGCTCACTTAAAATACACACAGCCAGCTATGTATTAGTATGTGAGCTGCATGGCCATGTCATCCACAATGTTCCAGCTGGCCATTGTTTAGTACCACTTAAGCTTATTGAGAGTACAACACGGGAAGATTGATTGTCTGATGTTATAGCTACACTCACACACTTCCTTAATTATCAAATAGTTGTGTAAATGAAAACGGTGTGTGTGTGTGTGTGTGTGTTGTGTGTGTGTGTTGTGTGTGTGTGTGTGTGTGTGTGTGTGTGTGTGTGTGTGTGTGTGTGTGTGTGTGTGTGTGTGTGTGTGTGTGTGTGTGTGTGTGTGTGTGTGTGTGTGTGTGTGTGTGTGTGTGTGTGTGTGTGTGTGTGTGTGTGTGTGTGTGTGTGTGTGTGTGTGTGTGTGTGTGTGTGTGTGTGTCACTGTTGTTACACATACATGGTTACAAAGCCATCCATGTGTGTCACACTGCTATAAATCAACTGCAAAAGAAACCTGACCAAGGTTTTAGTCCACAAACCAAAACTGAAACTATCTATTAATTTGACAATGATTGGGTAAGTGAATACAGATATGTAAATGAGAGATGTGAAGTTCAATATTTTGACTATATAGTGTAACTTAGTAAAACCACCAATTAAATTTAATGCAAACATGTGTGTGTGTGTGTGTGTGTGTGTGTGTGTGTGTGTGTGTGTGTGTGTGTGTGTGTGTATAGAATAATGTCATACCTGGTGACTGGTTTAACACTGGCAGTGTTGTGTTCCATAATGGACAAAGCTTCTGCTATCAGTTGATCAGGAATGGAGAGGGTCTCGACAGAAGTAGTACTGGAATGTTTCTTCCATAACTTTCCCTGTGGTATCCACCGCAATGAACTATTCTGTATTTCCCGAGGATCCTAATGTACATGTAACAGTACTGTCATAATACAATATTCCTAATAGAGCATTCACTAGTATTTTGCCTGATAAGGTTATTATCATATTATGTACAGAAAAGTCTATGCCTATATATGGATACTTTCATGGGTTCCAGTAAGTGCAAGTATGTTTTCTTTTACTACATACGTAGCCAGCTGCACCCTTGCTCTTCCACACCATGAAGCTGCTATATCTTGCCTTGCCATGAAGCATAGGCAAGATATAGTGGTTATTTTTGATTTTGGCCATTACATGTTTTGTTGCAAAACAAGTCAACTGTAAAGGATTGGTGAGTGAGGCATGGCTGAGTGCGATGGTTGTTTTCGTTTGTCGCTTTTCCATTAAGAATTCGATTTATCAATGAGATTTCATTTTGTATTCCATTTGTTTGGTGTTGCAATACCTGATGTAGTGCAGAATCGTAGGTGAGATATGGTGAGTGTGCCTTTAAGGTTTTTTGATACTAGGATGTAAATCTTAAGTGAATGAAAAATTGATAAATTGTTTACCCCGTCTTATTAATAAGTGCTTTATATTAGAGTATTACAGCATTTTTACTTCTTCATTATGCTATCATAACCAGATGTTAATGAACTCTTGCATCCCTTAAATATAATCCACTATATAAAGCTGAAAAGCCATCCATCCATCTGCATTTTTCCTCGCCAGGCTGATAGCTCTGCCATTTCTGCATTGATCGACGCCAGACTTGCTCAAAATGAAAGCTATGTCCTCTGGCATCAGCAAGTTTATTTCTAAAAATTTGTAAGAGCTATAGTTTGTTGACACAAATGCACAATAGACATCTACGTTGAACAGCCATGGGAGTTTTCTATGGACTTTTGTGTTGATGGTAACACAATGGACTGTCACACTTTAGATCAGTGGTCAGGGATTGAATCACTGCACAGTTTTTTTCCTTTTAAAAATTTTCAAGTTAAGCATTCCATGCACCAGTTATGAAATTGAAGAAGCAAAATAATGGTGCAAGAAGATTAATGCAGTTGGTAGCAGAGTAAACACAGTGACAAGATTAGTAGGCGTGTCTTTTAACATCTTGCATTAAGCACTTGATAGGCATAGGAGACTTGGTAGTTGGGCTTAGGGGACTAGGGAGTCCAGTGATCTATGGTTACCGTGTACAGCATACACGCTGTACGCCTGCACGATAGGCAGTACAGTAGCTGTGGTGAGGATTGTACTTTAGTTAGTGCTTTTTATTTTAATATTGTTAGAGGACATTAAATGGCTTCGTTTAACAACAAGAGTAATTTGAAATATAAATAATGCTCAAAGCCAGTCACATGTATTTAGTCACCCATGAATGTACCCAGTCAACCATGACAGCTTGTAACAATAATTACCTTCATGTTCTTCACCAGTACAATAACAAGATTATCACTGTTTTGATAAGGTAGTGGATGGACCAGTCCAAGATCATTGATGCCCAGTGAAGCCTTCACAAATGATGAAAACATTATACATTGAATGTCAAAAGTGTCATCCCTCACTTGTAAATCAATGATGGTGTGAAGCAGCCTATTGCGAAACTGAATAGAGGAAGAGTTTATGTAGCTCTCTGAACTATCACACATATTCTTTACATTTTCCCATGTGCAAGCCAGCTGTAAATAAAACAATCTTAAATTTCACTTTACTCATTTAAAATCACAGCTCTTCTTCTTACCTTACTTAGCCACAGAAAATCTTGTTTTATTGTTTGATTGTTAAATGATTCAACTACCTCTACGATAGGTAAGTAATCATCGACTGTCACTAACACTTTCTCATCATCAGTGTACATAAGCAAAGCGAAGTATAGGCCTCCTTTGAGATTTTTATGAAATTTCAATGCCCCTCCAAATATTTTTGATAATCCTCTCTTCATTTTACTCTTTCCAGATGTGTTGGAGTTGCCGGCAGCAGTATCTTTGTTAGCTACACAGAGTGTAAAGTGTTTATGTATACTAACCAGTGGCATGCAAAACATTCATTCAATTAGACATGTAGCCATTTATATGAGGAGTGCAGTCAATCATTGAGTGGGCATGATATGTGGAATGTAACCTGAAACTATATAGACTAACTTTAAATAGGGGGCTTTTGGTTTCTACACGTCAACTAATTTCCTGGATAAAGTCACCAAGGCGTGTAATAATGTAATCTAGCTAATACCAGTCATTCTACAATCCACACCTACATAAATTATAATTATGCTTTAATGTGTACCGCAATACTGCATGTTATTGTTGTTGTTATTAAGTTTATGGGATCAAAGGATTGTTCAGAAGGCAAAGCCGTACAGAAGGCATACTGATACAGAAGTTATGACAGAAAACAGAAATAACAATTAAAGGCTAATATTGTACAGTACTATATTTTACATCTATACTATTCACGTATGTACCTGCAGACTCATTAATGACCTGCTTCAATTGCATAGCAATTGTTTGAATAGTACCAGTACTTCCTGCATAGCGTGGTTCTGTACCATTAACATCATGCCAACCTGTGCATTGCAATGACACCGGGGGTGACAGTGACATACCTATTGACACAGATACACACTCACTGCATGGGATTGCCCCTGATGGCAGAGAATACGTGGCCGGACCAAATCTCTTAATATTTGATGCTGAAACACGCACAAAATATTTTTCACCCTACAAAGAAACAGTTACACACCGTCCAAACAAATGGATAAGTGTTACTAACTGATTCAAGATCAGGAATGGTATACTCCATCGAGTTAGAATGAGGATCTAGCTTGTATGTCAGATCAGACAGAACAAATGATCCCTCCACAGCAGCAAAATCATAACATTTGCTCCACTCAACTATACACAATACACGTACAGTGAAACATTCTAAGTTAACAATAAATGTGACTAAGCCTGCAAAAGCAGTTCTTATCTGTACATTCAATTTTATGACTTTGAAGACACACAACTACTCAGTCTGATAGGTATAGAAATTTGACACAACAGAGACTAAGCATAGGAGTGTAAATGATGTAAGGTTTGTACTGTTAGGTAATTCACAAGAGAAATTATGACTCATTTAATGTGCGCAGATAAGACTCAGTCACAAATTGTCTTCAATACCTCGATATCTTGTCACTGGAGAGCCGTTATCCTTTTTTGGTTCCGAGAAGCGGACAATGAGTGAATGAGATGATGCAATCTCCAACTGGATGTTAGTCGGTGGATCAGGAGGCCTTGCGCTGTTATACACTGATAACATGTGTTGTAGCATTGTCTTCTTAGTCGACCAGTGTTCTTTCAACTTTGTCATTTCCTGATAAATAACAAGATATCATCTTACACAATATCACATGACTATTGTCCAAATACAGTTGCAACCCACATAACACTTGTATGTTTAAACCTATACATTAACACTGAATGCATATTTCTGTAACTCTTGGAAATATGGCATACATCAAGAGCTTGAGATGATGCATTGACTGATGATTGAGAGAGGTTGGTGCGACACTTGTTAATCTGCTCCTCTGCTGCTGTCAGTAAATGTAGTAGGTGGTTATAACGTAGCTCGGGATTACGGACAACTGTGAGTGGTAAGATGTAACACATATTGTAGATGTTGTGTATATATCCATCCTGCTTACATTTGGGAGACTCCCTCGCCCCATATGCCATCAGAAGATGAGCAATGTGAGGATGGTTCAACATTACTGCTACATCCAGTGCAGTAAAATCATCAGCATTATGCCTATATAATAAATCACTGTTAAAATTGAATTTATGCTTAAGGAGCTTACCATGTAAGATCACCTTGACTTGAGGTTAGTATCTGTTCTACCTGCACACGATTGTTATTGATCACTGCCTTGAAGAGAGCTACACAATGTAAACAGTTTATACACTGCTAATATTGTTGATCAAAGACAACCTTCATGACTGTCAGTGAGGTTCTTTTTACTGCTTGATCGAACAGTAGCATCTATTAAAATTATGAAATTAAAGCTGTCATTTTACCATCTACTAAACTAATTTGTTTCTATATTTTTAAGGGTGCATGAACTTTTAAACTGAATACTCACCTATGAACACATCTGTGTCTAAAGAGGTAGATTTTTTACGTTTCGATCCCCATCCCTTTGACATATGCTTGGTTGTTGGAGTTGGAGTTGGACTGCCCTCGTGCAGAAGATCATCCAAACTCTGTGTTGCTTCTTTCCCATTAATGTCAGTCGGTTGCTTCGCTGATAACAGTTCCATGCTCTGTGTCCTCTGACTGTACAAACAGGTATGTATGTAATCTACTAGATTCTAGCACTAGTAAACCTCATCCTTCATATAAAGCAATGCTACTTTAAAACAATTATAAATTTAGTCATCCATTCATTTGTACCATAGGCGGCGGAAGTAGGGGGGCCATGGCCCCTCTTAAATTTTAAGACTCTCCATAGGAATTCAATTTTGCAATAGAAAATCACTTGAGTTTAGCTAAGTGGCTCCCCTAACTTTCAGTAGTTTCTTCCACCCCTGTTAAATTTGTACAGTAAATAATTAGATACTTACTAATCTTGGTAAGCTGAGGAATTGCCAATGCTGTGTGATCTCATGCGATGGACTAGTGGTTCACTTGATTCACTATCAATGATTGGCATAGACTCAACTTGACCGGTATAGGCAGGACTACACACTGGCTGGGCATTTCCATCTTTCTCGTCAAAAACGTGTAATATTTTGGTATTTTCTGAGTCACCACGACGACTAAAGTTTTTAGCTATCTTATGCAGCACATGACTGCTGATCGACTTTGGACGACTAATAATAATAAAAACAATGCGTAACTTAAAGAGCTTATCATGTAATGATCATGAATACCCACCTGCCACTTCTTGCTTGTGAAGGTGATGATACAGAAGATGAAAAACTCTAAAATTATAATACAGAAATCCTCCATTAGCAAGTGTTATATATATATACACATGTAATAAGTGTTGTAATTATAAATACATGCAGAATTACAAAATACATGCAGAATTTCATCTTCAAATAATTATTGGTACAGTGTATGTGATGCATTAGATGGTAGATCTTGCATATCAAAATTAGTGTCCATGTGTTTGGGATAGTTTTCCTCCCAACTAGCTATTGCTTAATACACATGCACACATACGATATGCATGCATGTACCTTATTTCTTTTTCTTGTAAACTTTTTGTGCCCTGTGTTAACTTGTATGGTATTGCCACGTCGTAGTGCTAACTCTCCATCAGAAAAGCAGTCATCTTTAAGAAAAGTATTTTGCATATAACACATACACTGACACACATTCATCTAGAGATATACACACACATGTACACACATGCACACACACACACAACACAACACACACACACACACACACACACACACACACACACACACACACACACACACACACACACACAAACACACACACACACACACAAACATAACTTCATTATTCATCACATAATTAAGTAAATGTGATATATTACAAACCTTGATTAAAATTTGGTATTGATATTGGAGGAGGTTTATGTTTTATTCTTTTGTCATTGAGAGGAGAACTGTTAGTGTTGGTCCTTGTAAATACTCTACAGTACAATCAAACACATGTGATCATCATCATAACTCAGGATACAAAGTTGGAACAAAAACTATACACACAATATGCCATACATATAGTGCACACATGCATCAAATTTACCAAACCAAGGTCTTTAGCAATTCTTTTACTGCATAAGTTTGGCCAACTAATCTTAACCTTGCCAGCAAACATTTAATATATATTCTAGTTCCATAATCACACATATAGCCAGAATGGTAATGTCTTGAATAGATAGCAATCAAAACACAAGCCAATCTTATTCATCATCTGTTAATTGCAATCCCACCCAATTCATTTCTAGGTTATTATTAGATCCTCAAATATTGGCCAAGCTATCGATAGTTTTCACAGTGCAAATTACCCACCAGTTAAGCACTAACCTGATCAGAAACATATTTAGAAATGGTAATACAAATTATTAATGGTCCAATTATTGAAACAATTATACTACTAGTCTCCATACAGTCTCCACTACTAACAACATCGATCATCTACTCTACTAACCATTGCCGGTTATCAGAGAAGCCTGTTATAAAGCTGAAGCCTACCACAAGACTGACAATTAGCCTTTACAAACACAAGCCATTCAAGGTCAGTATAATGTGAATAACCACAGTTCCCATGGATACCTGGGTACATGTATCATTTATCACTAAATTTATCTACCATTAACTACATGGTATATTCTGTACTGCGTGTGATGATACATTAATGCTATCAAGTCAAATACTAAAGGTGGGGGTATCGTAAATAAACAGTTAAGAATTCAAAATGATTTTCTTAAAAGGATCTACCAGTGGTTTCCTCTTTACACAACAACTTGGCTTCCTTCTTTCAGTAAGAATGGTGGTTAGGATATACAGTGACTGCTTAGATCACAAGCAACCATAACAAATTGTGATGCATCAGCAATATGTGAATGGTATGCTTGACTGCTAGCTATTAATGTTTCATTAAAAGGCCAGTTAAGATTTAATGGATCTATTAAGCTTGCCAAGTTGTCTTATATAATGTATAACATAATTATGTTCCAGGAAGTGTAAATATTGATTAGCACATGATAATTGTGTGCATGTGACAACACTGTGTAGAGATATAGTTTTTCAATTAAGCACTCTGCCCCATACATGATGACACACCTGCACACAACATATAATATGCTAATTATGCATCACTACACACACACACACACACACACACACACACACACACACACACACACACACACACACACACACACACACACACACACACACACACACACACACACACACACACACACACACACACACACACACACACACACACACACACACAACACACACACACACACACAACACACACACACACACACACACTACACACACACTACACACACACTACACACTATGCACACTACATACACATATACTCTTACGTGGACACACACTTACAAATACACACACACGTATACACATATACACATGCACTATATACTACCTATGCTATATATGTACTATACTGCACTACACTACTCTACACACACATATACTCTTACGGGGACACACACATATAATATACTCACACATACATATACACATACACTACATGCACTACACACTACACTATATGCACTACACACTACACTACATACACTACACTACATACACTACACACTACATTACATACACACACATTAAGTTGTTAATACCTTCCATCAGCTTGATGAACATGGCTACTATCATAACTAAACTTTCTATGTCGGCTTTGCTGTTGGGGAGAAGCGTGTTGTACAGGAGTGTCAAGCTGATGATGTTGTAGCTTAGGAGAGCTACGTTGAGCAATTTGTAGTGGAGAGGGAGGATTGGTTGCGTTTAGCAGTCTGGGGTGTGTAGCATCTACTATTGGTGGACTAGGTTGTACCCCATTGCCTCGTCGTCGCGGATTAGTCTTAGCAGATGAAGCAACAAGTTCACTGTCAGATTGTGCGTAGTAATCATGCCAGTGTGACTGCCGGGGATCATGTGACTGCCGGGGATCATGTGACTGCCGGAGATCATGTGAGGGATAACGTGCTTCTTCTTGTGGTTGACTGGTCATCTCCAGGCTAATGCCATTAGCACACAACATGCTGTTAGTTGAGAATGTACTTGCCTCAGTGTCAGCTGAACCAGATAGCTCCTCTGGTAAAGTCTGGATTCTCTCTGAGCGATGTGAAAAAATTGTTTGTGATGTCACAGCTGCATTGTTAACTGCTTCATAGTAACTCTTGTGCCGATTCAAACGGTTAGACACTACCTGTTCGTGTGTATTACTTGCACTGCTCTGTGGCCTTGAAGGCACTCTATTGATATGGTACATATCAATTTGCTCTGCTATCTCTTTGGGTGCATTAGCTGAAGTCTCGATTGAGGAGTGTCTTCGTCTTGTCCGAGGCTTTCTGCTAGCACCATCAGCAGGTTTGGGTGTGGAGAACTGCTGGGAGCTACTGCTTCTGCCATGGTAACTACCAGCAGAGCGTGGCAAAACTTTTGTAGGGCTTTTTAAAGGATATTCCATCCTATGTGGTAATTCAGTTTGATGTAAATAGTCTGGTGAAGTGATTGTGTTAGCATGAGCAAATGGAGGTGGTGTGATAGCGCTCCCTCTGGAGCTGGTAGAGAAATAATCCGAGTCATTACTGTTAGGTGATGGAGTTAAAGTGCGCTGAAACTTTGGTGGCATGGCAGTGCTCTCTGCACTAGTACTGGTGTTCAACGGGTTCCTGATGTACACATCTGAACCATGCAAATGATTACGTACCACCGTCAGTGGCGGCCTAGCAACAGCCTGATCATTTTTATGTCTTACATCTCTAAACCCCATGTCCATCATTTGTGTGGCCTGTGGACCAACATTTGTCACTTTCACCCTGCAACAAAATATTGCATGCAATGCAATTGTATTACAGTTGCTAATGCGTTTATTCAGCATGTATTGTCTAAAAATAACAAAGCCTGCTTAGTCCTTAACACTGACAGACTATAGACAGCAATGATGTCATGCCTGGATGATCAGGCTGACAGCTTGAATGATGATGACTATAGCTATAATCATCAGATGGCAGTGTTTACTATTATTTGTAAGCACAAAGTGGTGATGATTGCCGGCATAGTAAGGCCCACATTCCCGCCAACAAGGTGTTAACAGAATGACAGTGTAGCACCTTGTGGACAAAATAGATTTGCAAATTGACACAATCGTTTATCACCACATTAAAGCAGTACAAGGTAACAATATAACGTAACGGTATGAACGGCTAGAGCGTGAGCACTTGACCAACACACTCGCTACACCATCATCACGACCCCCTAGTGTTGTAGTGTATACGTTAGTAGTGAGGCTCGTGTGACCAATCAGTTGTAAACAAGATATATTAAAGGATGACTTACAAAGGTTTAGCTGTACAAGTGACGCGTGGACGCTTACAATGCCGAGGAGTCCGAAGTACGTCGTGTGTGTATATTTACTCACCTCGCCAATCCATGCTTTGTTCCTGATTTTCCGAAATCACCCATCACAAAAACTACTACTACTATCGTAAAGTTGAGGAAGTTATATGATTACACGCTTAAGATATTCATTGATGTGATGAATGATGAATCCTTACAACAATGGGTGTGGCTTGTTTTGTTTCAAACTATTAGAATACACTGATGATACGTCATTGATTTCTTCTGCGGTGGGTAGCATCTAACCATATAGGCACGCATATTTATTCCTTATGTGCGCGTGTGTGTCATTCAGTTTTATTCAGAATAAGCTAATCATTATCCACAAATGGTTGTACGGCTTCCCTGGTTAGCTGAAGCCATACACGTGTTATTTGGTGTCCATTTGGGTTGTATATGTGTACATAAAACAATTGTACTGTGTCCTATCAAAGAAAAGTGACTATCGGTAAAGGTAATTTGTTGATTATGTATGCAAACTTCTCTGAAGACTGGTAACCTGGTAAGTTCAGGCCTCGCCCTCAGGGCATAGTCGGCCATCTATGGTCTGGTTTTACGAGCTCGCTAAATTTATTTGGTGGGGCTCTCGCTGTAAACACGATGGAGTCTGGCTATGCCAGACCACTCAGGGCATTATCATTACATTGTGTCATTGATTGAAAGGAATATTTCTTGCGCTAAGTTTATCGCGGCTCGATGTAACATGCTGTATGGTGTAGCCTCAGGCATAGATGCCTCAGGTGTAGTTGCCATCCGCCATATTTATTGTAATTCGTTCTAAAACGTTAGAATACACTTGAACACGTGTTGACGACCATGTTGAGTGATTCTTGGACAAGCATAACATCTAGAGAAGACTTAGAACAGTCATTGAGGAGGGCATTCGAATGGTGCAGAGAACACCCTATCAAGTTTTCGGGTTACGCGACTTTTGTTCTGCTGTCTTTGCTTCCAATCTTCGTGTTCCTGCTGTTTACTTTATGCAGTATAATAGGAACTGTGTTGTTTTTGGTGCTGGTATTATTAATTGGACTGATATTGCTGGCCGGTGTGTGTTCCATTGTGTTGTGCTGCTCGGGATGTGTAGCCGCCTCCGTGACCGTCGCGTATCTGATAGCATCAGTCGTTTTACGTGGGATAAAATGGATGATCGGCTTTGTTAACAGCACTGTCGACAAAGGCGATACATTGAAAGAATCTTAGTGCAGCTACCGGGTGATATCTTGATACATTGAATGCATCAATACCATCGGTTACTGATGAGTGTGCACGTGTGTAACAACCTTTTTAATGATTTGTAATATCTTTCATCTCTCTACTTATAAACTATTGATAAGGCTTATGTGCACTTGACACATGTATTTGGGCATCGAGGGTTTTGATTCCTACAAGTGACATTGGGGTTTGTTTATCTGTTGTAGTATTTGTCCCATTGTTCATTAATTAGGGTTGGGAGAGTACCTTAGAACAGGCTATGAATATATAGAGCCCTATCCCATAATTCACATCTAATCACGTGACTGTACTATTAGAGTATAATATTAGAATATTGTGTGGAAAATTGACATGCACTCTTAGTCTATAGCATGAACAAGGGATGTTGCCCATGGTGGTTGGCAGCAACTAGTCTCGCGTGGCCAGACCGCTTTTTTCCATTTTTATTTGTGGTGGCGGAAAAAAGCCACCACAAATAAAAACGGAAAAAAGCGGTCTGGCCACGCGAGACTAGGCAGCAACCACCACTCAGATGAAATGATGATCACTCAGTTATACAAAACAAAGGAATCTTAGACACAATTTGAGCATGGATATTAAGTTTCAGAGATTTAAAATCTCATAATCAACGTCACTAGTGTTATACATAATTTAAGAAATTCATACATAATACTGTTACGAAGAAATCTACTGGTCATGTGACTGCATGTAGCTATAATGCAGGCAAGCTATTTGCTGGTGTCCCTACCACTATCCATTTGGAATGGTGTAAAACTGAGCCAGATTCAGGTAGGCAGCAGAAAGGGGGAGCTAGGAGACTGAAGCCCCCATGATTAAAAACTGTATTTTTCTCCATACAATTGTGTCCTGAGAATTTGAATACTCCCAGGTTCCTTGCCTCTGCCACTGGATTCAGATAATTTTCATGTTCACTAGCTTTAGCCATTAGCTACATGGCAAAACCAGTTGCAGTATTATTTAGGGATGACTAAACCAAGGAGTCAGCAACAACCTATAAATCTCATAGGCGTCTGCTTCAGTAAATCTTTAATTGAAGTTTATTCCGCTAAATTTCTGTATATTGCACAGCACGTGATCATAAATCTTGATAAATATTTGTAAATCTCTAAGATTTATAAATCTCGTTGGCAATTTTGACCCCTCTGACTGAACTTACTCAAAAGTGTGGGAGCACAATACATTCCTATACATAAGCAATATTGTGGGGCAAGTCTCCCCCAATTCCACTGTCCATGAGTGCCTCAGTACCGTAGTGATGAGGAGTTTTATTGTCAAAATTATTATGTGATAAAGCTAATTCTACAGTTGGTAAGATGATGTGATCATTTGATAGTGTACAGCGTACAGGATTGGAGTGCTTGCAGTAGCTCTGCTGTACATGATGACTGTGAAGTGTGCAGAGCGATGTGGAACAATCGTGACAACAACTTTGATGCATCAGGAGCTACAGAACAAACAAAACACATGAACATTTGACATGGCTACATCTACAGAGTACAATAACTACTAAAATAATGTATGTGACTAGCATTCAAATCTTGATATTAGTAAGTAGCTATAATGCAACATTGTCATTGATAGCCAGCAGCATATGTAATGATATCTCCAGCTCTTCACATACCATTACATCATATATCATTACATCACATATTACATCTTGTTATTACATCACATATCATTACATCATGTCATTACATCACATACCATTACATAGTAAGATGAGTTCAGTGACGCTCTCCATCGTTGAACTGACAATTCCTATGTCTTGTGAGTTCAGGCAGTTGAGAAACACTGGCAACAACTTAGTTACATCACTGTATAGTAATGCATTGTGGGTTTATATTATAGCACTATAGGTAGTGTTCTGACCTTGGCGTTTGACGCAAATGACGAAGGAGCAATAAACGAGCTAACTTACGACAATGTGGGTCATTATCAGTGATGATACGACACAAGTCCGGCTACATGACATGAAGTGTTCAGCAACTGAACAATACTAACTGAACAAACATATTTGTACTGACCACAAAATATTTTAATATGTCGACTGTGTGTAGGGAGGTCTCATCAAGATCTTGTAACACCTTACGTATTGCTAAACAAAAAAGATTAGTTTAAAAACACCTAAAGATACAAATGGCTACAATGAGTGACACACTCGAACACACACACACACACACACACACACACACACACACACACACACACACACACACACACACACACACACACACACACACACACACACACACACACACACACACACACACACACACACACACACACACACACACACACACACACACACACACACACACACACACACACACACACACACACACACACACACACACACACACACACACACACACACACACACACACACACACACACCCCTAGCTTGGTATACAAACAAATACTAAATGGAGACCTTCTATTGGTTTGCCAGACTTCAACTCTTTAAGAAAAGGTGTCAGCTTTTCCAAAGACAGCTCTGATGTGTTCACAAATGGAATCACTTGAGGAACTGCAATGATACTACCATCTCCCGTCGTCCTCTCAGGAAAACAATTCAGCAGAGACTTCAACACTGGATTCTGCAACACAGTGGAGAGACTCCTGTAAGATCACCAGCTTTAGTAACAGAACGTCAATCATCTATCTTACTGAAGGGCATTGCGATTATGAACAATGATTTGTGTGGCTTCTTCAGGCTGTTGCTGTAAATAAGTCAACAGGAAGTCCATCAGCTTGGTCAATAAACTATGCAGTCTTCTACTGTTCATACAATGTGACTATGAAATAATAGGAATCACTATTATCACCAGTACACCATATGCAGTTCACCTCTATTAAATCAAAGTATGGCTGTAGGCAGGCATTGAGAGAATTAACCTGCAACACATATGTATTTCAAAATATTTCAAATATCACAAACAAATATATTACAATTTAAATACATAAATACACAGATAGATATATCACAAATATAGTTTAACACACAAATACAACCTGGCTATGGTCAAAGATGTATGGCTGAAGAAGCTCCAGCAGGCTGAAGAGGTGGATGAAGATGAGGTAATGATTTTGTGCATAAAATTCTTTTGTGTTGAACTGTGTTCTTCCATGGAGCAACCATCCCATCATACCAAGATGTCTGCATGGAAACAAGTGAGCATTAACAAGAGATAGCTGAGATAAGCTATTTAGCTACATAGTCAGTCCATTTGTCAAGTACTATAACTTATTTTCCTAGCAGAAAATCTTGCTAGGAGGGAAATGTACAGGGCACTGTAGGAATGACACTGAAGCATTGCCCATCTGGGGGCAATCGTAAGAGCTCCCTCCCCTACAGTATATAACTATACATATTTCCTATACTACACAAAATGATTTGATTGTTTAGCTATTTATTAGCTGTTGTACCTTAACATGATCAGTGGGTGCTGTACAGCCAGCCTACGACAGATCAGCGAGGCATTTGATATCTTCTGACTACTATCCTCTCCAGCTAGACACTCCATCATCACACAGAGCAGATTATGTATCATCGTATCAAACTATAGGTACAGGAATCCACCAGTATCACAATGTCTTCGATTTCAAGATTATAAAAGAGAATCAAATCAAATTTAAAATCAGGGCTTTTGATAAGATCCTAAAAGCACTTCCCTATGTCATTTGGTGTGTTATAGGCAGGGCATAAAATAACAGTATGATAAATGACATTTTTCGAGTGCTTTTGATGTTGATCTGACAAATGTTCGCACCAAAATGTAATACAACAGTAATACACTCCTATTGATTTGTCATTATGTTTTGAACAAATTTTTGCCCTGTGCGTACGAGTCCTTGTTTCTGAGTGACTTAGTAAAATGGCTGACCTCACAGGCGTAGTCAATTGGAGCAGTACACGTTGACAACTCTGGCAGTAGCTGAGGACATAGTTGATAAAGAGCTACTAACAACTTCTTAACCACCAGTACATCACCACCACTGGACTGCCTGCCACATAACACAGTATACTCTTCATATAGTAGTTTCTACAGTCATAGCATATATATATCTATTGCTTAATATTTTGTGTTTGTATGGGGCACCACCATTTTAGGTAGGGCCAGTACTCTGTTATCCCCTGCTGTATGTATGGGACCCATATGATGAACTCTACAAGACTAGTATACTAATATACGTATATTATCTGTAAGCTTCAGGTCTGCCGTCTTAACAACAGCAGTGTTGCTAGTCTGGCTGCCATAGCAAGACTCTTACTACAGAGTATCCTTATCCTTGCAGTATAAATGTCTGTATGAATACTTATACTGTAACTACTAGACCATGTGCAATAAAAGCGTCACACTGGTGCAAGTCCTAGTGCCCTACAAACTAAAATGGTCTAGACACACAATTGCAGTACTGCCTCTGTTGATGATACCCTTAGGTGCTTAAAGACAGGTATATAAAGTATTAGTATAATCTTTACTTTACATCCTGGTGAAGACTAAGGATAGCTGATTTTGATTCTTCCCTATTAGTTTGATGCAAACAGCTAGCCAGTAGAGGGATACGAGTTTGTATCAACCGATCCTCACTGCCCGGCTGGCTGGACAACTTCAATTCCTTCACAACTAATTTTAGAACACTAGCAAATTGAGCACCACTCACTACCAACAATCCATTATCAATAATTCCCTAATAAGGTAAATATACAAACTACATAGCTATATATAGATATTAACTTACCATACTAATTTTACTATTGACCACGCCTTCCTTTTTTGATTTTCCTTGCCACAGGCAAGGTTTTAGTATACATGCCCATAAGAACTCTAGTATGTAACCACTCGATACTTGTAATGGTAAATCCTCTATCAACAAATTGTCTATTGTTCTATGTAGTGCCCACCAACTGGCTTCATGCACTAAACGTGACAGCAAATAACCACCACCAGCCCCCAGGGGTACAGATGACAAGGTACGCCCTGGGGGACGAAATAACACAGAGAGGAGTTGAGCAGAAGAAACAGAACAGAGTTCCGGTTGTATGATTTCTATCAGGTCCATCAAGATACCTCTGATGCGATAACTCTGTCGTCTCCCATGAGATTCTACCTCGCTTAGTTCAGTCTGTATGCCAGACAACAACTTGATCAAGAACTTCAAGCAGTCTTCATGGAAATTATGCTCTATAGAGGCCTTCACAATACAGTAAAGGAGATACTCAAAGCAAGGCTCTTTCTGTTTCACCAGTACATGGCATACTGCGTAAAGAAGCTTATACATTATTACAAGGTTACCTTAGCAACTGACCTTCTAATAAAAGAGCACTGTGAGCTGATAATGGGTTGTCATGGTTATACAAGAAAGTTGATATTGTTGGAAATGAAATGGTCATGTTACTAGGGGTGTTCTTCACATCAGATAATAATGAGGATAAAGAAACTATGAAATACACAATACAAATGATTCTAAATAATGATCACTAGACTTAACATACCAGAAGTTGAGGAGCTGACTGAGCTCCTGTCTTTACCGAGCTCTCGCAGGCATGACTCAAGCATGCTGCTAAGCAACGACCCTATGGTAGCAACACATGCATGCCATAATAACGATGCCTGTTTATAAACAAGTACCTCTTCCTTTAGAATACTCCCATACCAGCCTCATGGTAATACACAGCTTATCAACACATTCTTTCTGATATTTGCTAACATCTCTCTTCTGTATGGATAATACACAGGTATTTTGCTATTAGTACTAAGTGAATTCATTAGTGCAGAAGGTTTTCGATAAGGTCCTATGGAACACCAATGGTGCAGAAAGGTGCTCTGTGGCCCAATATCATGATAAAACATTGGTGCATAGTAAAAAGGATCAATATTGTTAATTCGTCATTTGGTAAAGTAACAGTACTAGATGTTAGCAGCTAAAAGCATATAATGCAATTACAACTGGTACATTGCAGAAATAAGACTAGTTATGGTGCAATAAGTTGGTAAAAATATTATCAAAAACCTCTAACATCGTTGTCACTGGTTGCATGTACACTATCTTACCAGAATTGTAGTAAGTTGACGGAATAACGTTTTAGCAAAATAGCTTTTGTGCAGTCCCTCTACAAACATTGCACTGGAAGATGCCAGCTATAAAAACATGCTACATAAGTGACATCATGTCACATCACATGAGCTCACATGATGCAGAGAAGAAATTAAGTTATTGATCAAAACTGTGTTCTTGTCTAAATGACTGATTGATGCTCTAGTGAGGAACTGTCACCACGGTTACTACAGCTGAAAATGAATTACATAAATCATTACCTGATGTAACTGAAGTTGTATCCTTCGCGCTTGCTTTTGATTGGTTACATCCTTGTTACCAACCCCAAACATCTACGAAACACATAGAGACAGTTTAAAAAATAAATTCAGGGGGACAAATCGAGATATTGAAAAACAGGACTTCAACTGATTGTCGAGCACAACTGCTGACTAAGTGACAGTTTATCATTGAGGCCTAACTCAGGGGGCAAAATAATTTCTAGGGGACAAACTGCCCCCTAGAAAAATCCCTGGTTACAAACAATACTTACTAGCAATAAGTTCCCTTGTAGTTTGTCTTTAGTGAGATGTTGTATGTAGGCTAGTGAATGCTCCTGATTGGCTGCAGTTATCTCCATGGATACTGGGCTCTTGGGTTCACTGATCAACTGGGAGATTGTTGGCAATGCTGTGGGCGTGGCTGTAACTAGTGTTACCAAATGAGTGTCTAACCTGGTACAGCCATCTTGCAGATCTCATGGAGGTGTTCTCGAAACTTTACTCCATTTTTTGCACCCCTTAATTGTTGTACTTCAACCAAATGAATCGTGTAAGCTAAAAACCATATAAAATGTATTTGGTGTTAGAGCTACTATTATACTGTATCCTATAGGGAGACCTGTTAGAGCTACTATTACACTGTATCCTATAGGGAGACCTGTTAGAGCTACTATTACACTGTATCCTATAGGGAGACCTGTTAGAGCTACTATTACACTGTATCCTATAGGGAGACCTGTTAGAGCTACTATTACACTGTATCCTATAGGGAGACCTGTTAGAGCTACTATTACACTGTATCCTATAGGGAGACCTGTTAGAGCTACCATTACACTGTATCCTATAGGGAGACCTGTTAGAGCTACTATTACACTGTATCCTATAGGGAGACCTGTTAGAGCTACTATTGCACACACATACTGGGATCATTAATCTTGTCAGAGCAGCCCTCAGGGATATCATCAAGCTTCTCCAGAGCTATCCTAACAAGATACAACTCAACATGACATCGTGTGACATCACATGATCACTTACTCTACACTTGATAAGGGAACGCCAAATGTTTTGATAGTAGTCAATAGCAACTCCAGAGTCGGCTCCTTTAAAGCTGAAATTTGTTTGACTAAAGCCCTTGTTACTATAGCAACAGTACTGTACCAAATCCTGCTAATCGTTTGTTAGAAGATTTAATCATTTTAATTTTCACTGTATCCGTTAGCAACAAGTCACATCCACCATGCTGAATCTTTAGAGAGTCATTGCAAGGCAACCACATCTCAAGGAGTTTATCATAATTATCATCTATGCATAATTATGGTGAAATAAAGTAAATAATTGAATTACCGTCAATCACCAACAACTGTTGCCACAGCCAACAGATAATAGGTAGCCATAATATTATCCTCTGACATAATGATGCTACGATTTGAACCAATCACAACACAGTATTCCTCAGTAACCTAGTAACACAAAATATTTGATATGTAATTAAGTAACTAAGTAATTACTAAATACCTTCTGGTCAACACCATCAATCAACTCTTCAGCAGTCAAGGATCTTAATAGGAACATTTTTACTAAACTGCAGTATACATGTGGCAATGTTAATAGTCCGTTGACCACACTGACACCTCTGCTCAGTAGTAATGTTGACAACTCCTGCAGAATAGAGGGGCGGGGCTAAAACAACAGTAACAAGTCATAACAATGCACATACAAATATCCCACCATAGTAGTGTACAGAAATATACAGAAGTTTACGATGTTATCCTATTGGTTATGTATTGCAGTTTGCAGGGGCGTGGCTAACCTCAACAACATCCTGCAGGTCATCAGCAGAGCATTGTTCCTCAATAAACATCACGTAACTACCCAGCAATGTAACATCAACCTCTACCCTACTAGCCTGAGGGGACAACAAACCCGATGATGTCATATTGATAACAATGACATCATACCTCTCTGATGTAAGACACTAATTGTGACTTCATTGCTGTGAAGTGTGGTAGGCTTGGTATAGCCTGTAGCAGCCACGCCTCCTGCACTGTCTTGTGCAGAAGTTTAGCTTTTACCTCATATCCATCAAAGATTTCTGAAAGAGCCTGAAATGATAGAACACAATTAAATACTGTTCAACAAGTGATACAACAGCCAGTATAATATCATCAACGTAAACTGACTAGCTCTAAAATAGAAGTTGCATAATATCGATTATTAACTCATAATATTAGTATGAGACATGTAGTAATCATATGCTTGAAAGCACTTTAAGCACTTATTTTAAGTGTCCAACTGTTATTTCATGTTCTACATAATTATACAGTTGGACAAGTGCCAATAGTTCACTACCTTGATGGCCATTCTTCGTGGCTGCAGATGAGAATTAGTCAGTTTCATCATCAGGTGACCAAGTACAGCAGCACAAGAATCACTAGTAGCACTACCTCCTGTCACAAGCTCCCTGAGGCGATCCAGTAACTGCTGGTGACGTTGCTGAGACTATCACAGCATCATGTGTGTAACAGGTTTGTTGCAATATTGTTACTAGGTTACCTTTTCATTATTTGTTTTCTTTCGCTTGTAGTGCATCCTGTGGGCTGCCTGCTGCTCGGTTGTATCATCTGGATCACGTGATACGTTGCTATGACACTGGATCATAAACAGTTCACAGAGGCAGGGTATCGGCAACATCTCTAAGGAGCTGGAATTGGTCTCTATTAAATCAGTCAACCATTTCATTGCTTCTGTGGTGCCCTGCAATTAGAGCAAAATTGATGGGCACCAATTAAAATAATCACGAATCTATTCATGATGTTCATATATCATAAAACTTTGTCATACAAGTAATGCATAAATAATTACATGTTTGCTACAGTATTAAATCCAGATATTTTGTTGCTACGTATAATATGGTAACAGCTCCCCATGGGTACCACCATACAAAAAGGTTACAAGGTTACTGGACTATAAGACACATCAATCCCAATAAAGCCAAAGGGTTACTCAAACACCACTGCCAAGGGTTACTTGAATATAAGACACACCATTCCAAAATACAGTATAGCTGGTATATATTACGAGCGCAAATTTTTGTGAACTTGAAAAAATCAGCTTCAGAAGTAATGTTTGCTATTTTAATATTTGCAAATAGTAAAGTTGACAGAAATATATTTGCGGATGCTGTGATAATTCACAAATTTTGCAAAAATTTGGACCTCGCACATAAAACCTGCTATACGGTAGCTGAAAGATTATCTGAATATAAGGTGCACACTATACCTGTTGTTCAATCACTTCCAAGAGGAAGTCCGGAGAGCGACATTGACACAGCAGCTGTCCCAGCTTGAGGCTACGGTTAGCAGCCTTTACCAGCTCAATGACTGATGATGGTACTGGTCTGGCTGAGCCACTGTAAGGAGATCATGTGAGCACGTATAAGTGCTGCATGTCAAATAACTATTATCAGTATAACCAAAAGTTTGTCAAATGGACAAATCCAGCCCAGAAAGTAATAATTATAAGTAACAATTTGGTTTGATGAACAAATGACTTGCCGAACTTCTCCCCAGCAAAACTTTCCTGATAAAACCACAAGCACAAAAACACAATCCCTTCCAATATGTGTAACAATGACATATCCAATAATTGGATAGTACATAGCATACACAGGTAACACAAATTATGACACAACATGTGACACACACTATGACATACCAGGGAACATACACAGTAACACAAACCATGACACACACTACACACTATGACATACCAGAGAACATAAACGCAAATCATAACACAACATGTGACACACATCATGACATACTAGGGAACATAAACAGCAGCACAAATCGTGACGCAACGTGTGACACACACAATGACATACCAGGGAGCATACACAGTAACACAAGTCATGACATACCAGGGGTCAGAGAGGGTGACCTGATTCAACAAGTGACTACTGGATTCAGTAATTGTGGGAGCAGTGGATGATGAAGCAGCTGCCAAGTGACCCTCGTATTCTAAAATCTGCTCCTTCTCTGATCGTGACAACTACAGGTAGAGGCATAAGAGAAAGGAAATGACGTCACATTTCATACCTGCAGTTCCCTTAACATGGCATCCTCTGCTATTTCCATGGTACCATCATCATTCTTCATAAGTGTCATTGTAGGTGGGTAAGTGTAAGTTCTATACATTATGGTGAGCAATAAATGGAATTGCCGGTTTCTATAGCAACAATATTTACCCAGTCATCACCATCTCCATTAAGCCACACAATGTAGGATATTTCCTCCAGCCACGAGCACCTGTGGTGATACACAACACACACACACACATTGCTTTGGAAATTTCATGAAATATTTTAGCAGAGAATTTGGCGGTTTGCAGCCAAACTATAATATTGACTAACAGCTAAAATAGTACTCAGTCTCATTTTGCAACATTAAATCCCGCTCGAGTTATTTATCATATGCATGCAGTAGAAATGCAACAATACACAATTTGGATGTATCAATATATTGCCACTTGTGTATCACGATATATTGTACGATACAATCAAGTGTGAATTAACTGATTTTTAGAACTTTTTTCTGAAATTATAAGTTGTAAAGCTGTAAAATTCACAACCATAATGCACAACTACAGCATCAGTTGTATGTATAAGTATACATTTTGATGTCGATACATCGATATATCACGATATTCGATAAATCGATACGACCTAAATGTGTATCGATACGGTACGTATCACTGCCTAATGTATCACGATATGGCGATATATCGATATATTGTTGCATCTCTGGCATGCAGTACATAATAATATTACTATATTTTATGCCTATTTATCTATTAATCCATTAAATGCCCCCTACACCATCGAGCACATCTCATGCTACACAACCTACTACTGATAAAGCAAGCCAATCATTAAGCAATGTGAGTAAATACTCCATAATTAAGCACCCAGCATAGTTAAGCACCCAGTATAGTTAAGCACCTGTAGTAATAAATACCTACCAACACTGCTGGGGTTGAAGGAAGCAATGACCAGAAGTAACAACCATCCCTTCCAGTATAACTTGGAGATAGCCAGGTTAGGGGCAGTGTATCCTGTTGGCAGGGAGATGTTGTCTGGAGCATGGTACAGACAAACATCGAATATAGCGTCCATCAATTCCAGTCTCTCTATCGCCGGTAGTCTTGGCAAGTCTGAAGATGAATGAACGATACAGACACCATCATAAAAATTTCTGCAAGTCTTGTGAGAAAACATGAAATTATGATTATTTTGCCTACAATTTAAAACATCTTATAAAGTCTATCTGGCTCATAATACGAAAAGTCAATTTTAAAGGATCACAGAAATTTTGCCCCATGAAAATTTGGACTAAATGATATTAGCAACAGTACATACTATATGCCGACAATATCCATTATGGTACTAACCACTAGTGTGAGCATTGGCTGCCCTAGCAACCAGCTTATCAGCAATATCCATAGCATCAAATGGGGATAGCGGTAGCTCTTTGGTCAAGCCAATGATGAGGATACGCATGAGAGAGTCTTCTTGTAAGCACGACTCTCTCATCAGTTGCAGCAGTAACCTATAACATCACCGTGTCACCATGACAACAACGAATCGCTAACTAACCCTCTGTCATTCTCTGGTGGCCAATTATCCTTCATTACATAAGATTCCACTGGCTCCAGAAACAATACTTTCCTCAAACTACACAAAATATTGTGTCCACAAAATTAAATCTCTACAAAAATTAATTCTTGAAGTGCCAACTTACCATAATTTATATTCATTGGGTTGTAACTGGTACATACTAGGTATGACCGTGTGTGCCCACCATACAGCATCTCTCTGTATTAGCCCCAGTGTACTGTAGAACTCTAATAGTTGCCCACTCACTAGATACCATACACAGTGCTCTAACATCTGTTGCTAGTGATGGTGACCGGTTACTAACCTGATTTGTCTCCTTTGTTATATAAAGCCACGGCCTCCCTGATCGGTAGGTTAGCCATTAACAGACAGGAGAATGCAATCAGGTCACCTAATGCCTGTGCCATTCTCTCCTATACAATAGCATTGCATTATACTATACAGTCTGAAATTATTTGTAGGACTAAATTTCTGAAATACTTTCACATGAACAAAGCTTTTCTTTCAAAGTGTAGAAATTCCATCTCTAAAAATTTGGACTACATGGTATATAAAAATATGTGTGTGGTGCTCATTCTGTGGAATCATTTTAGTTTAGCTCCTTATTAGTTACCCTTGGCAGGGGGAAAATTAATGGTTGTTTAAAAATTCCCCAAAACTTTGCATGTACCTTGTGGTGGGGCTCTAGTTTAGTGAACACTGGGTCCTCTCTGGCTTGCATCAATGATCGATTGAACACTGCAAAGTTGAAGTCACCCTTCACTTGTCTGATCAACTCCCTCAGGAATGCCCTCAACGCTCGATGATAATCTTCCCTGCATGTGTATGTAAAGTGGGCATGGCTGGTGCTGAGTGAAATGGGTGTGTGGCTCACCTGTTAGCTAAAAACTCCTGAAATACTGTCCCTAAAAGCTGCAAAAACAAAAAGAGTTTATTTACTGCATCAAATGACTGTCAAACAGTGCTTGAAATAAGGATTACAAATTGGTCGGCCATTTATTGAAAATAGGTACATATCATTGGATTCCCCATTGAAAATGTACAGCAAATGTGTCCTAGCGTATCAGTTTTGGTCGGCCAAATCCTGAAATTGGTCGGAAAATGGCCAATGGCTGATTGCTATTTCAAGCTCTGTCAAATATAAAACCACAATCATTACTTTCATTGTTAAACTCCCACATAAGATTGCTTGATAGAAAAATATCCAATCAAATTTGTGGATTTAAATCCAACTGCTACATATATGAATTTACATTTTTTACAATTTCCACATTCAAAATTTGGTTGCCTAGCCAACCATCTAGTTAGTTGATTGGACAGATTCACAATCAAGCATTGGCTTCACCTCGGACTTATGTAATACAAAGATATAATGGTATTATTACTGTATACTGATAGAGTGTTAGCTTTATACTCTTAATCACTAACTACTCCATATATGGTGGTGTTATACACAATACCTTAGGGGCTGCCTCAGGGCGTGTGTGCATCAGCATTGCCAGTAGGTGCATATTAGTAGGGCTTCTGTTCTGCCCCAGCTCATTATGAACTACCGTCCGTAATGCTACCTCCAGGTTGCCTTGGTGACAATTAATCATCTCCCTGCAGATAACGACAAATCAAAATTAGTGTGCAGTACACAAGTTGCCCAAAGGAATTTAGTTTTTCACAAAGAAATGTATCTTGATTGTTTATTGTGCCCTCATGGCTTAAGTTCAGCTTCCCCTGCAAGTCTTTTCATGCACAAACACAATGCCTTATTACTAATACTACCACAACACAACAGAACTAGTAGAAACAGATCCTACCTGATGCAGGCAAAGTGATGGTTGACTAGCTGCTTGGTCTTTAACCTCAAGCTCACGATGTATTCTATTACTTTAACATCTTCTGGGGTCTGTGTTGTACAGTTCGTTGCCACGGCGAATAGTAAATCTTGACACAGTCGAGTTAGCTATATAAATTAAGGCAAACAAGTGTATGCTAATCATTTAACACAGTATTTAAATATCAATTATACTAGAATGTGGAAACCTTTGGGTTTGGCATCCATGTTTCAATTCTTTGTGCAGCTTGTAGTCGCAGTTCTGGGTAACCAGCGGCAACGGTGAGAAATCTTAGTAAGCTCCGAGAGACGGTATCCACTTGCAGTCGACTACTCAACTGATCAGAAATGGTCTGGATTATATAAGCCTTCAGGGAAGCCTTGGAAGCTGCAGACCACCTAAAAGAGACAGTCTGTCATTATATCATATAACATAATTATCCCATTGGTACCCATGGGCATGCGTACAAGCAAATGTGGTTGGAGTGTTTATAAAATGGAATGTATGCAATTTTCCACATTTGAAGCTTCTGTTATGAATGAATGCATGTTCAAATGGTTTGTTTCTTATAAGAACAAACATATCGTCCCAGCACTAAAAGGGAGTGCTTATATTGATAGATGCTTATAGTTAGAGGGTGCTTAACCTTTGTTCCACTTTTACACTGTCCATTGGGAAGAAAGATGGATCAGGTTTGGTAGAAGCCATAAGACTTGCTTCAACTTCAGTAGATGAAGTGTACGGTTTGTTGCTTGGAGTTGCCATGGTATTTCCCGATAATTTACGACCAATCACCTTCTCTTCCCCCTCATCCTCCTGTTCTGAAGTGGATGGTTGGAACAAAGTGTTTATGTTGTCGACAAGCTTTTTGCTGGCTTCGAGGTCTGTCCATAATCGATCTGTCAAACAGTCTTCCACATAAACCTATTCCAATAGATACACACCACTGTTGTAGTACGTACATGCAACAAAATAGTATCCTCCATGCATACACACATACCTGCCATAGAAAATATTGTCATATGTTACCTTAGCTACTGATTTTGGCCAATCAGAAGAGTCCTTTAACACATACATTATTAGCTGAGAAGTAAATGCGTACACTTGAGGATTGGCACGAGCTTTAAACACAAGAGCCTGTTCACGTTTTAATATGGACACCATAGCCTGAATAATGGAAAAACTTTAAATAAGTTAATTTTATTTAATCACTTACTTCAATTGCTTCCGATGTAGTGAATAGTTTAGGGTTGTCCCTAGCAATGGTTGCTATGGAACTATTAAGAGCATGGTCGGGTTTGATACGTGATTGTTTTAATTGTTTTAGTGCACCGAGAGTTAACCATACTGTCTTCACATCATCCCCTGCCTCACATGACTTTGTTACCATATCAACCAGCTCATTTGCCTTGACTACAGTAATAAACACATTAACTAGTAAAGTAATACAAGAATTGCCTCACTATCCATGGGTGTTAATTGGGATGGTGTTATCGACTGTATCCCAGACTTTGATGGCATTTTACCAGCACGGTTTGATGCAGGCAGTGATGGTTGTGATGTCTGCTGAGTGACTCTGATAGGATTGGAGAATAGACCACCAGAAGATGACTGCTGTCCACCGCTGGTACCAGCTGATGTTGTACTAGATTGTGGGTAAAGTTTCGGTTTCTTGGCTGGAGGCATTCCGGCTGCTTGACTCTGGGCCAAGACGACACTAGGCTTTGGCGGCGGAGCAGCTGGAGTAGCCTTGAGCTCTCCTTCTGATGATACAACAAACTTTTGAGGTCCAGTTGGCTTTGTACCTACTCACAAATAGCACACTATTACTATAAGTGATTATAGCATGCCTTACCTAATGCGAATAGGTTTGCAGGTGGTGCATGACCTAGCAAGTAGTCCGCCATTAATTTCATATCTTTGCCCTGGATTATGCTTTAAGACTTACCTCTTTTAGCTGAATGTTGTGACCGTTTATTACTCATCTCTATCTATCACACGTCACAGGAGTTCAGAAGAGTTCCTTAACTAGTCGTCGTCCATCACTGCACATTGATAACATCAAATCATCTTTTCGATTGTGGGATTAAGTTTTTTATTTTGCACACCGGTGCTTACCACTAATTTTTTACAGGGCGTTATCGCTTGCAGTATAAGCGCCCGTAACCGAGACTATGCTCGCCCGTGGTTCTGCACGAGATTCAGCACTTCTATTTTTCTAGGTAAATGATGATTGCTATGGGTGTTCATGAATAATTAAATTAGTACTGTTTTCATGATAGTATTCCGTATGCTTGAATAGAATTTGGTGAAAATAGAAACTCTACCTTGAACGTTACCGTATTTCCTGGTGAAAACAGAAGTCACAATATGTCAAAACCTCCGTCATCCCCTAGGACCCCTGCTCGTTTTAGTCCAGGATTTTTCAGTTGGAAGAAACGGCACAGCGCTACTCTCGAGGCACCTTCTAGCAGGCCAACCTCGACTATTAGTTATTTGTCTACTGATTTCGATGCGACAGATGTAAGCGCTACTAGATCGTTTACAATTACCGTACCAAGCTGGTATCTAGGGTCCGATAATGCCTGTTAACCCGTCAGAAGTTCCCATTGAATATAAGGGGTTCCTGCATAAGCATGGAAGAATATTTCGCGTGAGTGACAATTTGATGTACGGTAGTTCCCTTTAAATATGCTGCTGGTTTGCCTGTATTGCAGGGCTGGAAGATGAGATACTTTGAACTTCAAGGCCCACACTTATACTATTACAAGGACGATGCTGTAAGTTATCCTCTTGAGATGTTTTTGTTATTTTATGTTTTGTGTAGAAAACCAGATGTCTTGGAGAAATTGACCTGAATACAGTAAGATGGTTGATAAATTATAGTGTTTATCATTAAGTATGCACTACAGTGTGGAGATGCTAAGCCTTCAACTGTAGCAAGCTTTGGTCACGCTTTTGACATTGTTACCACAAAACGTATACACACCCTGGTCTGTTATTATTTGTGTGTCTGTCTTTCTATCTGTGCATGCATGCAGTGTGTGTGTGTGTGTGTGTGTGTGTGTGTGTGTGTGTGTGTGTGTGTGTGTGTGTGTGTGTGTGTGTGTGTGTGTGTGTGTGTGTGTGTGTGTGTGTGTGTGTGTGTGTGTGTGTGTGTGTGTGTGTGTGTGTGTGTGTGTGTGTGTGTGTGTGTGTCTTTATTTATCTAATGATACATGCTGTTTCTAGGCTGCCCGTACAGAGGAAGAGATGAAGCAGTGGATTTCCTTCATAGATGTACACATGGCAGCTGTAGAGTGAGTCAGCTGTAGGCAACACTGTCACTATATGCCAGTTATCTCACAGGATAGATAAGAAGAATACAAAGAAAAAGAGATATGACAGAGCAGCTTCAATAGAAGAATCATCTAACAGACCGAAGGTTGAACAACCAGTCAAAAGAGGAAAGAGTTTTATGGAGAAGCTACGATCATTCCGGTTTGCAGGAAGGAACCGTTCACAATCATCGGGCGATGATGAATCTTTGCCATCATCATCACCAGTGCCTATGAGCAAAACAAGAAGCGAAGACAACCTTTTATCACCACCTAGTGTAGCACGACCAACAAGCCCATTGTTGGTTGTTAATAAAAGCACACCGGTATCACGAGAGAGTACCCCTCCACATGTGCAAACAATGTTGTCAGTGGAAATTAGCCCAGAGTTACAAGAGTATTATAATCAAAAATTTGTATTTGATGAAATTAAAGAATTCTTGGCAACTCGACCAGAAGAAGGAGAGGAAGCTTCTGGTAATATTTTGGATGAATTTGATCCTGAAGAGCATCCTTGGCTAAAGGAAGAATCAGCCATGGAACAACTGAGAGGCTTCCTGGCTATTTGTCCATGAATTTTTAATATGTATTTTTTCAATTGTCAATTAATGTGGTAAATCCGACATAATTCAAATACTTTGAAATAGTTTTTGTTCTATTTGTTGCCAACTGCGTATATGGCAGAGGCGGATGTTGCACCTGCTTACCGTACGCTTTGTTCTCACTATACTAGAGGTTGTTCACTGCTGGTAAGTAATATTTATCGTGATGCATGTTGGGGTAAGCGCGGTTGTATAGGCTTCCTGCTGTGGCAAGGTCTACCCATGTCGTGTGTGCCATGATGACGCCGAGGACCACAAAATGGACCGTAAACAAGTAGAAACAATTCAGTGCAGAAACTGTAACGAACTACAAGAGGTAAAACTACTGAATCTTTGTACCTAAAAATGTAATTTCAAATTTTTATCGTGTACGTTGCCGGCCGCGCGCCTGGGCCATGCCAAGGGTTAAACTGAAAGTTCATCAATGCATCTGCTCTAGGTGGTTAATAGGTGTACTAAGTGTTCAGTAGTGTTCGGAGATGCTTACTTTTGTAAGCAATGCCGACTATTTGATGACCAAGATAAGAAACAGTATCACTGTGACGACTGTACTATATGCAGGTGACTCCAGTAAAGCATTACTGCTGGTTGCACTTGACCTTTGTTCCTTTAGAGTTGGAGGTAGAGAAAACTACTTTCATTGTAGCAAGTGTAATCTTTGTTGGGTAAAATCATTACGTGATTCACACAAAGTAATGTATTTACTTATTTTGACGGTTATTTGAATCCTTTATTTTGCATAATAGTGTAAAACTAATGCTACACACATCTCATGTCCTGTTTGTATGGAGGTAAAGATTTATTATACCATACTGTATTCCAGCAGTGATGCACGTTTTAGGAAATACACAATGCTAGAGATGGTGCTATTCTTCTCCCATGCAGTCATTATCTACACCACAGCTGTTATGTTGGACTACTAGAGAATGGGTCAGTTGAACATGTACTGTCCTTATTTGGAGTTGTGGCTATTTGTTGATAACTGGCTGATGATGTAATTGTTACTAAATATAGATTGTACAAGTGTCCACTCTGCAACACAAGTATGATTGACATGAAGAAACACTGGCAGAAGATGGACGAAGAAAGGAAAGAGTGGTCCATGCCTCGAAGGTACCGTAACTTCCTCGTACAGGTAAGGAATGAAGTGTTCCTAATATGTCATCATGGTGTAACTGCTTGTGTGTAGGTGTTATGTCAAGACTGTCACGAGGTACGCAATGCATGCAAGTTTATGTAAACATTGTAGCATGTGTTTACTAAGGGACTAAATTTGTGTTATCCTCAATATCCTGTATTAGTAAGTTTATTAGCTGGGGGGATATTCTATAACTTGTTTATTTTTATGGCCTGAACTAACTGGAACTAGTACGACATTTTATAATGTATATTATTAAGTGATGTGTGTACTGATGATTGTTGTCACTATGTAAGTCCTTTACTAGCTGTGATGGCTCAGCATACACAGTTGCAATTCCTGTAATTTAGTAATTTAGTACCTGTCGTTAGTACGGACACTACTAACATAGGGAGGAAGGTTTATTTTGGCTCAAAGTTCAAGAGAGATACCGTATAGCGCAATTTTTGACAGGAGGAAATATTCACGGATGGACTTGATCAAGAAATTTAATGGGGAAAATATTGACGGACAGCATCCTAGACTACCTGTATTACCTGTACTGCTGGAGATAATTTGAAGGGAAATTTTTGACGCATTGCCAGCTTAGTGTCAAATCCGTCAATATTTTCCCTCGTCAAAAAATTGCGCTATACAGTAATCTTATAGTCTATATGTCATTTGATTAAAATAATGTTTTACAGACAATTTCATTTATTCATCTACAGACTACTACAACACAGTTTCATGTGATTGGTCTGAAGTGTGGTAGTTGTGGTTCCTACAACACCAGCCGGTCAGGTAACGAACAGATACCTACTGAGTCAGCAGAAGAGGACGAGGAAGAAGACATCGAAGAAGAAAGTGATGGTGGATATGGATACAATGAAGACGATCGTGTGAGACTGGCTTTGCTACGGCAACGGCTTGGTGCCATAATCAGACAGTGGGAACAACCTACAGAGGAGGAGAGGAATAATGGTGATGATGGTGATGATGTTGATAATGATAGAAGGCAACGACAACAACAAAACATGTTCCATTCATTTGTTAACCAATTACAACTGTTCCAAGGAATGCTGGATGATTTTAGTGGACGATATGATGATACGGAGAGTGAAGATACAGAATCAGATTATTCAGAACAAAGCAGTTCTCATTCTGAAAGGAGTGATGAAGATGATGATAATGATAATGATCATGATAGAGATGAGGATGAAGAAAGTGATGTTGCAATAGTGGACTCTAACAGTGACGATGACCCTGATGCTGATGATGAAGATGATAGTAGTAATCCTTCCTCACCATCTTATTCCTACTTCTCTCAACCACACCCCATCAACTTGAATGAGATATACGGTAGTGGGGATTGTGAGAGTAATGGAGAGGAGGATAGCAGCTGGGAGACTGAGGAGGAGGAAGAAATGATAGGAGAAGTGGGAGGGGACACTAGTAATAATATGGCTGATGTTCGTAATCTACAAAGACAAATTAATGACATAGCAGGATTATCAGGATCATTAGGTTCAGTTACACTAGAATGTCAATCAGGTGTGTGTGTGTGTGTCATGTGTGATAGGCCAGTCTTCGTTAATAACCTGCACGGCATACCTATCCACTTTTATAACTTAAGTGGTAGTGTGTATAGCCAATAAATGTGAAATGAATGGCTAGAAAAGGAGTAGAACTTGTTTAACTGGTTATTAAGGCTTCATTTCATGTAAGTAGCTATTATTAGCCTTTGGGGGTGGGGACACACGCACACTAGGGATGGGCGGTGTTGATATTTTGGCATACGATTATTGTAAAGCAAAAATATCACGATTATCACGATTATTGCTTCAACTGTATTTGTGTTGAAAAATATCTACAAATGTGTCAAACTGTCTATAAATGTGTCTAAAAGCTCTGCAACTGATCATGATAAGTGCCGATAATCACGATATTACACAATTATTGCTTCTCACGATTATTGTTAGTGGTAAAAAATGCTCGATATCGATTATTGACAGACAAAATATCCCGATTAATAGGCAAAACCGGTTAATTGCCCATCCCTAACGCACACACACACACACATACACACACACACACACACACACACACGCACACACACACAAACAATTTCAAGAAACCCTGTTTTAAAAATGTTCTACCTTTGTAGTAGGGGGAGTCAGGCCTTCATCTAGGAAATGACTCAAGGGAGGGGGGGCAAAATAAGGTTTTATGAGAGTAATGGGGTGGGGTGGGGTGGGGGTGATGGTGTAAAGATCTCTCTGTGTGTGTGAGTACACGACATCTAGGGGGGCTGGGGGCATGTCCCCCCCAGGAAATTTTTGTATTTTAGACTCTCAGATTGCTTCTGATGCATTCTCAGGAACCTAAGAATGACCAGAAGTAATCTCAGGTTATTACTGTTTCTGATGCATTTTCAGGTACAGTTCTCAGCTGTAACCCGGCCACACTGACACACATCCATTTTATACAATATTACAGTTGTTGGTGTGTCTGAGACTTTAATTTAAACTTTTGCTTAAAATTTAAGGGGATGGGAGTTTGTCAAGGGGGCGAGCACCCCCTGCCCCCTAAATGAAGCCCTGGCAAGTGAGTTTAGGGGTCCTAACATCTGCCTACAATGCTTCCCATAATGTGTCAGCTGCTGCTCTAATACTGTAGATACTGATGATAGTGAAAATGATTATAATGGATTGCCAATAATACCGCCGTGCTGGGATACTGGTGACAATGTTGCTGCTGTTACATCTGTTGTATTCCCATTTGATGGTAACACAACCATTAATGCTCTACGATTTGTACGATCATCTCGTGACTATGGCAGTAGCAGTGAAGAAGAATCTAATGTTAATTGTAATGTCCAGTAATAAGATGGTGGCAGTGTAATGCTATCTGTTCATTGTAAATTGTAATGTATACAAGATGTGTATTTGAGTATCTCTTTTTAATTGTATGATAAATCGTGTGAGCATTCAGTGTAGACGCTGTGCTTATATGGTATCAATATGAATTAAATGATAGGTTGCAATGGGAGTAGATCAATGCTATCCCCGAAAACGATAGTATACGGAGTTTTGCAGAGGCTGGCAAGCTATTTGTAAAATTGCTGAAATCCTATCGACAAATCTTTCTAATAGAACGTTCGGTAAAGCGTAAGCACGGCTAGATACCGTGGTCTCTTATCTATGGTGAAACTGTAAATTGCAACCTGTGGTATGAAATACTATACCTACAAATTGAGCTTCACATGGTCAGGTTACAAACCCTACAACGACGTCAATAAATTGCCTTGTATCACGCGCTTAATTCTACAGATTATCACGTGATATGTGATCAATCTTCATAACGAGACTATTCGGGGTTGATTTGATAGAAGTTTTCGCGCATTACAGTTATAATAGGTGAGAGGGTTAATAGCTCGGCTAGCTATATAATGCATGTAATATATTTTGTGAGTATTCTGCATCTAGTCCAGAGAGGGGCGTGGTTCACAATAATGTATAACTTCTTTGTCAACAAATAGCGATGAAGATATAAGAAAGATATGCAGAGCCGGTTGGATTGTGTGGCATGAGAACCATATATAGCCATATAGGGTGTGTGTTGTTCAATCATTAATAACTTGGCTGTAGCTCAGTAATCGATGTTGGCCATGTAAGCATTGCACTGGAGATAGCTACAGTAATTCTCTAGCTTCTACTGAATAACTGTATAATACCTGCTGGTTGGATTTCCGGGTTCTGCATGACTATAGGGTTTTTCAGCCAGTATACTGGAAAGATCACGAGTCAGTAGTACTTATGATGCATGGCAGGGTTTCTTTCAGGATTTTAGCCAAGGGGGGTCAAAAAGAGGTATAATGGGATACTGGGGGGGCAATGTGGTATGATCCTCCTGGAAGCAAACTAGGGGATCCAGGAATATACTCTGTGATCAGGAGCAAATAGTTAAAGTGGGGCCCTATTGTACAACAAGCTAAGTGATTGTATGTGTTATTGTGCGAAGCACAATCAGCATGCATAGCATGCTAATGCTAGGGGGGTCTGGGGGCATGCCCCCCAGAAAAATAGATGCTCTGAGATTGAATCTGAGGGTATTTCAGAGTCAAAATATTATATATTGTAGACTATGTAGAGTCAAAATAACTGTGAAATCAAGGGTCATCGCTAACTATAAACATCATTATGGCATGGAGAACATGGGCGCTACTAAAGGAGAGATTTAAAACACTTGAATTGTTTCACTGTCAGAACAAAATTCCCAAGGGGGGGCAAGCCAAAGCCAAGGGGGGGGCAAGCCAAAGCCAAGGGGGCGAATGCTCCCCCCGCCCCCCCTGAAAGAAACCCTGCATGGGGTACATTGGTGGGTGAGAGGTGGCCTCAGGCCCCATTAGCTAAACACATTAGCCTATAAGCTGAACCGGCTAACACCAGAAAAGCAAACATTAACTATATGAACTCAATATCACACTATTGAGGCACCTGCATGTGACTGAGTTATACACACCCATGCATGCTACCCTATATTAAAGCCCTCCCGGCATGGCTGCCCCACAGTCTCAGATCTGCTTCCATGTAGCTGCTTTACAGGGTCAGTAAGGGCCATTCATAAAAACAGAT
>OZ005748.1:375000-470000 GCA_963930835.1 Spongia lamella | reverse complement strand
AAGTCTGTCATTTGCTTTCTGGCCAAATGACAAAAAAATTGACTTGTATATCAAGTTGTCTTGTTAATCAATTGAAAAAAAAAGTTGGTAACAGTTCAATTGGGCCATTGAAAAGCCCCTTAAGTGTGAAACCACAAAATTTCTACAAAGAAAAGTTTCTTTCATTAAAAGATGCTGTACCTACACAATTCATAACATCAGACTTGTATAGTCTTAATTTGCTTGTAGCTATAGCTACACACAATAATTATTGTGTACGTCTAGTTTAAAAACATGTTGCTATGCACATTTGTTAGTGTGCTCATAGTAACACTACTATGTACTGATGTGTTATCTTTATAGTTCAGTGTCCTGCTCTAATGAATGGAATTCTTCAGTGTCCAAATGGAGTTACTATTGGAGTGTTTGAGGACACTTGTACATTCTCCTGCAATGCAGGCTATGAACTACAAGGATCTAATAATGGAACTTGTTTAGCTGATCAAAGTTGGAGTGGAGGAGATCCAATATGTGTAGCATTAAATTGTTCCACATCACCACCTCTTAATAACTCACAACTACAGTCATCATGTGACACACAGTACCAGTCAACATGTACTACTGTCTGTGTTGATGGCTACACTGGAGTAGGAGGCTCATACACATGTGTTGTGACTGATGAGGATACTAATAGTGTAGGATGGAATGGATCAACATCTTGTCAGAGAGGTGAGTGTGTTATTGTGATGAGTTATTTGTCCAATTGTGTTATAATAGTTAATTGTTCGTCCTTATCGATTCCTAATAATGGAGTGACCAATTGTTCACTGGGAGATGATGGAGTTCCTTCCTATGAAGACACTTGTAGTTTTACATGCAACGCTGGTTATGAGCTAACTAGTAGTGACACTAGGACCTGTCTGAGTAATGGGAGCTGGAGTGGCAGTGTTACTGTTTGTAGAAGAGGTTAACTCTTGATTAATTAAATAATAACTTCATTAAATTTCTGCATATTCGTTAGTTAATTGTCCATCATTATCTAATCCTAACAATGGAGTAATCAATTGTTCACTGGGAGATGATGGAGTATATTCCTATGAAGACACTTGCAAATTCACATGTAACACTGGTTATGAGCTAACTGGTAGTGACACTAGGACCTGTCAGAGTGATGGGAGCTGGAGCGGTAGTGATGATGTGTGTAGAAGAGGTATATTATTTATATATTACGTATTTGATTCAGTTAACTGATACTATATAGTTAACAATACACAATTTGTGTGTATCAATGCTATTATCACAATATGGCAATATAATGTAACTAGCTATGATACAGTAAAGTGTGATTTTTATGGAAGGACAGGACCTTTTTCAAAACTATAACTTTACATCAGTATATCATGATTTTGATATATTGAACAACTTAAAGTTGTATGGAAATGGCAAAATCATCCTTATATTGGCACAATGACTGAAATCCTTTGATTATCTCGACATAGTGACAATAATATTGCTATATAGCTAGATGGCATAAGTATACTTTTACGGATAATACTTTGCCAATCCTGTCAAGCCATGAATGGCCACAACATAATCTGTGAGGTCACTGAGGGGTACAATAAAGCAGCATGGGGTACCAAACTGCTCCCATGCAACATCTGCCATGTATGGTCTATGGGAACTACATGCAGCTACTTCTTTCACTGAATGTACAGCTTAGCTGGTTGTGTCTACTAGCATTGATGAGCCATCCACCCATCCCCACAACCCTCCCCACTCTCACCCCTTATACACAACAAAATGGACTGTCTGCTTGCTAGTGTGAAATTATAATTTTATACTACATTCCATGATTCATATAGACTTAGAAAGGGTATCAAGAACGGGCTTGCTGTCTGTGTAGCCCCAACTTGAGCCTTGCGCTATCAGCTGGTGAACTTCATACGTACTTCAGATTTATAGCTAAGTATCAAGACAACTTTTATAATTATGTCCAGCATTCTATACTATGTATATGATGCATGAGCTAGTCTCTTGTTTCTACAGTTCAGTGTCCTGCTCTAATGAATGGAATTCTTCAGTGTCCAAATGGAGCTACTATTGGAGTGTTTGAGGACACCTGTACATTCTCCTGCAATACAGGCTATGAATTACAAGGATCTAATAATGGAACTTGTTTAGCTGATCAAAGTTGGAGTGGAGGGGATCCAATATGTGTAGCATTAAATTGTTCCACATCACCACCTCTTAATAACTCACAACTACAGTCATCATGTGACACACAGTACCAGTCAACATGTACTACTGTCTGTGTTGATGGCTACACTGGAGTAGGAGGCTCATACACATGTGTTGTGACTGATGAGGATAATAATAGTGTAGGATGGAATGGGTCAACATCTTGTCAGAGAGGTATTTACTGGCTTTAAGTTTTGTTTTATTTTGTGTGTATTGCATAGTTCAATGTTCAGAGTTAACTGATCCATTAGATGGGACAATATCTTGTTCACTGGGAGATGATGGAATTCCTTCCTATGAAGATACTTGTAGTTTCACATGTAACAATGGTTATGAGCTAACTGGTAGTGACACTAGGACCTGTCAGAGTGATGGGAGCTGGAGTGGTAGTGATGATGTGTGTAGAAGAGGTATATTATTTATATATTACGTATTTGATTCAGTTAACTGATACTATATAGTTAACAATACACAATTTGTGTGTATCAATGCTATTATCACAATATAGCTATATAATGTAGCTAGCTATGATACAGTAAAGTGTGATTTTTATGGAAGGATAGGACCTTTTCAAAACTATAACTTTATATCGATATATCACGGATATATTGAACAACTTAAAGTTGTATGGAAATGACAAAATCATCCTTATTGGCACAATAACTGAAATCCATTGATTATCTCGACATAGTGACAATAATGTTGTTATAGCTAGATGGCATAAGTATACTTTTACAGATAACTCTTTGCCAAGCCTGAGTGATATCAAAATAGAATAACCAATTAGCCCACCAAGACACTAGCTCATGTGATTGGGTATTGTCCACACCTGTACATGTGACTCTTACATGCTAGTAGACTGACTGGTAAGTATGGCTACCTGTTCCTCGTAATCTCTATACTCCCTTTTAAATTAAAGATTTATTTTTAAAATCTTGCGTGTGCATGTGTGTACGTACGTATGTACGTACGTATGTGTATGTATGTATGTATGTACGTACGTACGTATGTATGTATGTATGTATGTATGTGTGTATGTATGTATGTATGTATGTATGTATGTATGTATGTATGTATGTATGTATGTATGTATGTATGTATGTATGTATGTACGTATGTACGTACGTACGTACATACGTGTATGTATGTATGTATGTATGTATGTATGTATGTATGTATGTATGTATGTATGTATGTATGTATGTATGTATGTATGTATGTATGTATGTATGTATGTATGTATGTATGCATGTGTGTTTGTGTGTGTATGTAGCTATGTATTTATCATGTATCTATGAGTAAAAGTGACAAGTTGCTAATAACTTAACTCTGCTTACAGATGGACTACCACAGTGTACAGACAATATTAATACTAATGTTCAACAAGTAGGAGAGCGTAGACTTAGAAGTGCTGCACAAGTTGTTGTGACGTCAGCAAACTTCACATGTGATGGAAGACTAAATCGTATAATGGCCAGTATGTTACAGCAATCAGAGAGAAATGGTACATTTTTATTTCAAGTATGGCGTCCATCATTTCCTGGCTCAGATATATACAATAGAGTTGGACAAGTTGCTCTGAGAGAAAGTGACATTACAGAAGTTAATGTAGGTATCGATATGACATATTGGCTTCTCAATATGTCTCTGACTGGCAATGAGCGTATTGAGTTTCAAGCAGGAGATACAATAGGATATTATCATTCTGTAAATCCCAGATACCGAGTACACAATAATCCTAATCCAGCTAACTATCGTCAAACATATAGTATCAACAATGAAACTGGTCCTACTGAAACCTTTGACCTTAATGATACTGATATTGTCCCTCATAACCGGCAACCTTTGTTCAGTGTGAATTATGGTAAGTAGCTATATAATAACTAGGGCTACGCACTGATACTGCAAGTAGCCAGCATTGTTGTTAAATGTATCCACAAGTACAAGTAGCTACTGATACTGACACAGAGAGCACTCAATGCTGTGCCATCCATTTAACCATATGTACTTAAAATTGCTTCAACTCTGAATTATATTAATGGCAGACATGATGCATCAACAACAGAATTCGATATCATCAAAGCATACAGTGTTATTGTCAGTGTAGCCCTATTGCTATAACTGTTGTTGACATTGTTGATTTATCATGATACTCACTTACAGATGTTCCATGTTACAACTTATCAGCACCAACTAATGGAGAGATAACATCATGTAGTTCTGGTAGAGTAGAAGTGGGTTATGAGGGAGACACTTGTAGTTTCACATGCAACACTGGTTATGAGTTAACTGGTAGTGACACTAGGACCTGTCAGAGTGATGGGAGCTGGAGTGGTAATGATGTCATATGCAGGGAATTAGGTACAACTCCATCACCAGTGTCTTCAGATCCACAAGGTAACAACTTGTTATATAATTTGGGGAACAGCAACTGCATGGGTAGAAAATATGTTACTCAGTTCTCAGAAAGAAACTTCTATTTTGTGCTTCTCATATAATGTGATTGTCTGGGTGAAAACCAACCTAGTTCACACCTCTGATTTTGTCAAGTTAATGGCCTATAAGTCTCCTTGGAGAGATCAACTATACTCTACTAACCCTGTATGGACTCTGTAGCTATGTAGCTACATGTCTTTCCTAACAAAACTGAAGTGGTAAAATTGAAAGTGTGAATTAACTGTCATATATCACTACAGGTACTAGCCTGATCATTGGTGCTATTATTGGCGGGATATTACTGCTCACGATTATCGTACTACTCCTTATCATCATCAGTTTGCTCTACCGTAATAAAAGGTCAAAAGGTAGACTGGACATTAACAGTGCTTCCGTAGCCTACAAAGCAGCTGCTGGTGCTGATCTCAGTTCAAATGTTATCATCAATCCTAACCCCAGTTACAACCCAGTGAAGCGGGAGAGTAATATATATTCTTCATCGGGTATGGAACCAACATACCATGAGATAGGGGAAAAGTCAATGATTATTAAAAACCCAACCTTCTCTTCAAATGATAACAACCCAACAATGTTCTCTTCCAATGATAACAATAATGACTATGACTATGTGGTCAATGCAGAAGAATTACTAGCCTCTGTGAACTAAAAAGCCTGAAACATGTTTAATGATTTGTTATTTGTTATAGCTATAGCTATATGCTTATTATTACTATACATACAGTATAATGAATGTTTTATTTGCTGTCAGAAAAGTAACCCCTTTGAAAGAGTTAATTTGATGGAAAATTTGACAGTAAGAGCTTCCTTATGCAACACATTTATGAAGGGTACGTGATTCTTCTAAGTCTTGCTCCAAATTAATAAGGCCAAGTGTAGTCTGTGCGCATGCATGCATGTCTATGAACTATATATACCTCCAGGTCATTTCTTAATCCTGAACTAAATTTATAGATATATATTTAAACTCTCTCTAATATATAATTGTGTTATTAATTTTATGACCTACTATTAGTTATATAACTACAAGTTACCACTAGCTGTATAGCTACCCACTATAGCAAGCTAGACTCTGTTTGGAAGGTTAAGTGCATAAACAAAATGCACTAATGCTATAGTTATAGACTTGCTGCTGGTGCGCCTTATGAACCGGGCCACATAGCTAATAGCTAATTATACCAGCTGCTAAGAGTAATTGCATCGTAATAATTTTAAACAGGTAAACTACTGTAACAGTAGAGCCCTGTAGACACAAAATACAAGAAATTACAGAACACAAGCAAATAAGATTAACTAGCTCAGTAGCTATAGAATAACAAAATGAAACAAATATAGCTAAGCAGTTCAATAAGTAGCTGCCATATATCAAGTGCACAAACAATACATACAAAACATGAAATGCAAACCTATATAGCTATAGCTATAGCTATAGCTAGCCTACACCTAGAAGAGTTAATAGTTAGTTTTTTGACTGCTTCAGTTACTAGTTATTAGTACTGACACGCTCTTTAGTCTTTCTTCTTCCAAACATGGTCAGCTCTACATAACAGAACGTGATGGTCCCGGCTACTGCCCATACAGCCTGTAACAGCATGGCTAGCTAGCTCAGAATTAATTTACCATTATATTCAGGGGAGGATCTATAGGGGGTTATAGGGGTCTCAAGACCCCCATCCTAAACCAGGAATCCAAAAAACCGATGTATTGGTATAAAACACTATTGTGTGTGGTTGCACCCACCACACCCCCTGCCTCAAACATATACTATGATTACTCCTTTTAAGGAAATTTACTTAAATATACTCCAAATCTTGCATTACCTACTATGTAGCTATGATATTGGTATTATAAAATAAAAACATTCTGTAGCTCCTAAAGGGGCTGTGCTCCCCTGTTTTAGAGATCCGCCATTTTAATTTAGACCCCCTCAACAGGATCCGCCCCTGATGCTATATATGCATTGTAAATAACTAGTGTATTTCATCAAATACAATTAATACACAAATGAGTATACATACATACATACATACATCTGCTATACAACCTCTCCTGTGTCTGCTAAAACATCGTAATAGGATCCACACTGCTTATAGCCAACAATCAGCTAGAAGTCTCATGGACCATTTTGCACAAATGAACGTGTTTGTTTGAATACCCACCATATTTGTTCCATCAATAATTCATTACTCGTGCCGATGTCCGATAATTCATGACTTACACTACTACTACATGTGCAAATGTCCACTTGGATCAATTCCACATTTGATGCACAACAACACATAACCATAAGGCTTACAATAATACAAGGCATATGAATTTGAAGTGTTTGTGTGTGTGTGTATGCATTCACTTTATTACAGTCCATTCCATACTAGCTACACAATAGCAGTAATTTATGAATATGCTTTGAAAAATGGCTTAAGATCAATCTCAACTGAAAACACCTCTAACAATTGCTTTGTTAAAAAGTTGTGAAATGAAATGGGTACAGTTAAGACCCTGCAAAAATGCTATTGATGATATTAGTGAACACGTATTATGATGACAGGTCTCAGAGGATGTGAAACAAGGTATGTATGCCCCTAGATTCCTAGAGTTGTTGGTGTGCTTTACATGTGCGCATGCGCTACGCCATTTCCAACCTATACAGATGCTGAGCATTAAAACAGTCTGGTTATTTAACTGCATGAATGTCTACACACACACACACACACACACACACACACACACACACACACACACACACACACACACACACACACACACACACACTACACATTTATCGTAGTAACAAGGTTCAGTGCATTGGGGCATGTGGCAGCAGGTTATTTTTAGTAAAATATTTTAGAGCCGTAGATAAGAAAGCTTTTCACTCATACTCATATGTATACACACACATAACACAAGGAGGCTAAAAGTACAGTATCATGCAATACATACATACCACAATCAGCAACTGCCACTTCAAGTCTATGTATCCACTATAAGCAAACCCCACCATGGCTGCAATGGACTATGAACAACCAGCACAACTAATAAGTAACCAATCAGTTGAAATATTACAATACCTGGAAAAATTTAAACAATGCCATCGCAGGTGCACTTTTTTCATCTTTGTACAATCCGCCCAGTATAGAATAGATCTGTATTATCAATAAAATTAATTTAATCCAATTAAAGTCCATCTTCAAACCTGTGTGTTGTAGCAGCTGTCACCAAACCCTAACATCACTGCTAGTATCAGTACAATAATGAGCCTACATTGAGGGGGAGGTATTGATCATGTGATACGTACGGCGGTACACAAATGTGACCAGCAAGGCCCCTTAGGCTATCTGGATACTTAATAGGAACAGAGGAGATACTGAAAGTTGGAGGGTCACTTAGCTAAACTGAAGAGTTTCTATTGCAAAAATTTATGTTAAATTTAAGGTAGGCCATGATCCCTTCTTCCTCCACCTATGATTACTAACTGAAGATCATGGTTGTGATCGATTAGTGCTCCATTTGATTCTGCATATCCCACTCTGTGTAGTGGACACTCCCCGGGGAACACGTAGTACATTCCTAGGAATGTTGCCAAGTGTATGACCATCCCGAGCATTACAATGGGGTCTCTGCCGTAACGTGATGTCAGCCCACCAAATACTCCAAACACTCCACCACCTTGACGACACTTAGTAACCGTTGCTATACCATCAGTGTCTCACCTAATATCTCCCCAATACCTATACACAGTCCAGCCAGTGCGAGGTAACTGACCCCAAGCGTCCCAGTTCTCCCTGTGTGGGATCACATGACTATCATCATCACCTGCCAATGGACTTACCGACACAAGTGACAAACACACCACTCCACAGTTCCAGCTCCAAACCTAACACAACAATACAAATAGTTATAGTTCTCTCAGTAACTATCAGTATCCCTAACATGCAGCAGCCATGCCTGATGGACTGACAATTCACCTCTTAAAGAGAAAACTATATAGGACAACTAAAAATGGTTGGTTTTCAAGTTTGTCCATCTTACTGGCTCACAAGATGCTTATGCTAGCCAATCATCTGCTAGATATGAGCACCTTGTCTTATTTGGTCTGACAAAATGACCTGACAAATTCCAATTTACAGTTTTTACACTAGGGCTGGGATTTTGGTTATCAACAAATGTTCGAACATCCTTCAGTACTAAAAATTTCTTGGTATATTACAATACGTACACATGTTATTGTTATAAAGGTAACATTATACTTTACAAGCACAAAGCATGGCTAAAATGAATATTCGAATAGTTTAAATCACGAGTAGTTAGAAAACAAACAAATATCTGAATGTTTTGAACATTTATCCCAGCTCTAATAATTCACATAGTCTTATTCACACCACACTGGTAAGGGGAACAGGTAAGGAATAGTCACCTGTGTAGAAGAAGCATATGGCCAGGAGTATCATGTTTGAAGTGAGTAGAACCTTGAGTGACTCCACTACAAGTAACACAACATTACTGATGGCAAAGAGGTACAGTGATAGTGACATAACTGAGGACATACAGGTACAGTGATAGTGACATAACTGATGACATACAGGTACAGTGATAGCGACATTACTGAAGACACACAGTAGACTCACAAAAGGCGGTCAGTGGTAGTGGCTGTTTCCTATAACACAAATCATAAGCTAAACAATTAATGATACACAGATAACACAGTACTTAGTTGTTCTCGGTGGGGAGGACATCTTCTTTAGAAGGAATTCACTCTCCTTGCTCTGTAGTGGAAAGAAGCAAAATGATCAATAAAACAAAATGGCTACCAACTAACGTCATTCTTTTTGTCATCTTTATTCTTTTTGCCATCTTCATTTTTAACAGGTCGTAAGAGGGCAAGGATGCCCACACCACATATACCAAACACAGTGAGCACAACAAAGATCACAAAATTTTGTGATTTCTCTACGTAACAAGAATAAAACAGCTGCACTAAACTATTAGAACTCCTGAAGCTAATATAACATTCTACAAATACAACAAGAGTAAGAATGTGATGGTATGTTTACAACTGCAAAACATGAGGGCGTGGTGGGGGTGTGGCTGTAGGTATGAATCTGCAAGCCTGTTTATAACACACAATGCTTCTGCAAGATAAAATTACTACACGTCCAAAGATGTTGCAGTCACATGATCTAAACAACAACTAAATTCTGTTTAGTTAACACTCACAATTCACAAGCCACACAGTTAAGCTAATGCTTACTGATGCATGTTGAATTTTCAGTGTGGGTCTGACGCGTGTAGATGAACACGAACAAGTTACCAAACACCAGACTGTTACGATGAATGATAAACAGACAAGTATTTACTTACAAGTATTAGTGACATACCTTAACTGTAACATAAACCAGAATATCCCACTGTTTCTCCCAATGGTATGGTCAGAAGAATTCATGGTGAGAAAATTACCTTGTGCCGTCCATAAGACTAGGAGAGTAGTTATTGCATAGATAAAACACTTAAACTGTAGAGTTATACAGAGCATGAAATAATAAATATTTATTACATTAATACTGCCTTCTATGGAAACCAAATTGGTCCTATTTTTATCATATCCTACATTGTTTCAAAATTACAGAATTTTACTGAAATGCTCCAATAAAACATTCAATTCACACTAGCCAATTTTCACTCCATGTTTAGTGTTTAGGTATGTAACTATGGTAACACTCACATCCAGCTGCAAATCCCAAAATGGCAGCTGCTATGAACACCAAGTAAACCACTGGATGTATCAGAGCTCCCATGAACAAGCTACAGTGAGAATATCCAATGACATTGGAATACCATCATACACAGTACTAAGTTTGACGGGCCAATTTTTATCAAAATTTGTAATCTGTCGTGCTTTAGTAATTTAATGCAAGGATGAAATTTTCTGAGAAAAGTTTTCCCCAAACACCTTGTGGAATCTATGAAAAAAATCCTATTTCATCCCACAAACCTTTAGAATTATACGGTAATTGTGTATGAATATGACCCATTGGCATACACTTTATTGGTTCATCTTACACTAATAACCTAATCCATATTGCATACGACAAAACTTGGCAGGACTCAAATTCAGCAAGTCAGCAAAGGAATCAATTGTTTGGCAGAAGAAAGTTTGGCAAATTATACAATACATTATCGGCATAGGAAAATGAATTTTTGCGAATAAAGTTTGATGAATCATGATCGATTTACCAAACTTGCCAAACTTTAGTTCCTTTGTCTTTGCATTAAGGAGAGGGAGTAAGATTCAATATTATATTTGGGATTTGAACAAGATTTATAGAGATTTGAAATATATTTAACATGGGTCTCTCATACTAAGTAAGGGCCATAAACAAAATTCAAAACTGAATGTAGTTAAGCAAACATGTTTAGTTTAAATTTCTTACCAATAAGCTGCTGCCCCTATCACCATGGACCATTTTGGTGTAAGAACTGACACTATTGGGGCAGCGACCCAGTTTGATATGGATAACACACCGTATATGATGAAGTAACTGCAGTGAGAGAATGGCAACTCAGTCTACCCAGTGTTCCACTCACTTATAGTAACCAATCTTATCTGTATAAAGAATAAACATACATTACATTATTAAAACTCTACACTGGCTGGTGAGTGCCCACCTGCGTAATGAAGTGGGCGTGACGCATTCTGTAATTCATGGCAACAAAGAAGCAACTAGACACGTACAAGGTTACAACTTACGCAATCTTTAGAAAAGTAACTACTTAATGAGGTGGGCTAAACAAACAAACAGCCTCAGTTATAACGCAGTCAAACGTTCATATTTCTATACCTGTAATAATCCAGACGTTTGGAAGGCCGTGAAGAGAGAGAAAAAGCCCAACCCCAATATTATTACATTGTAGAATTTGATACAATCCTTATTATCCCCCTCCTCCTCCTCCTTATCTCGAGCCTTACCTGCTGGCATGACTTTTATTATTACAACGTGTTTACGATTGCCGGGACGATTGCGCCATAGATTGCACCAGTCTCGTGAACAGATTCTGATATTACGCGCAGAGCTTGTTACTTATTATTTATTTTGTTAATTCTTCTTCGCGCGGGTCGCTTATCTAATAGAGTGTTCCGGTTTCGATTGTGGCGTTGGATACTTCAACATGTCCACGAGTGTGACGAATGATAAACAGGATGATCATGATCCCTCAGGAACGACTACTAGTAGACCAAAGGGGAGCTCGAGTATAATAAAGAATAAGGTAAAGAGACAATTGCTTTACCGAAGGGAAAAATTTCGCAAGGCTAAAGAAAGACGTGAGAGAAAGGAAAACAGAAAACGTAAAGCAGAGCAACTCGGGGAAGAGGTAAGAACATTTGTGCATCCTAAATTCATCGGCAAATGAATGCAAATGCATTTATTAATTATATCACCTTCTGAAGAGCAATTTATTTCAAATTAACTGATGTAGTCTCTGAGTCTCCCTTTAAATCAGTTACAACAATTTATCTATTTTACAGTCTTGTTCAGATACAACACAATAACGCGTTGTAAAATAAGTGAGACAATAGCATCTCTTGTAGGCTCCCCCAAAGCAGAAGCCTCGTACCATAGAGAACAGTTGTGTTCCTGATGAAACCATTGTGTGTGCTGATGATGATGAGGTAAGCTAGATCATGTTGGATCACGTGATTCACACGACACACCCACCACCCAGGTGCTGCATGACATGGAAGATGATGAAATGTCGGCATATTTTAGTGGTCTGACAACTCCAAAAGTTCTGGTGATATCAATCAGTAGGCCATCACGAGTGAGTCAGTCTTTATTTTATTAGTTGTTTACTATATGGTGTATACAGAGGTCCCACATGTTCATGAGGGAGCTGGTTGGTATTTTACCAAACTCTGAAATACGCTCAAGAAAAAATGTTGGTCTAAAGAAAATTATACCAGTTGCTATTGGACACGGGTACACAGACATTGTTGTAGTGAACCAGGATAGGAGAATGCCTAGTATCCTTAACCCTGACTGCTCTATTAGAGTAGTGTTCATTTATACTGCTTAACTGGTCATCTCTAGATGCCATCCTACTGTGTCATCTACCAGATGGGCCTACAGCTCATTTTAAACTGACTGGTTATAAGCCAGTGAGGCACATCAGGGTGAGTTGTACTGTATCCAGTACTGTTGTCATGGTGTTGACACATGTAGAGACACAGTCGTAATGTATTGTGTAATCCCGAGGTGGTGTTGAATAACTTCACGACTCGTGTGGGCCATATGATAGCACGCATGCTGGCTGCCTTGTTCCCTCACAATCCACAGTTTGAGGCTAGAAAAGTCGTCACCTTTCACAATCAACGGGACTTCATTTTCTTTCGGCAACACAGGTAGCATTTCATTACCATACTCACACACACAATTTTTTGAGGGAGAATTTCACAAACAGATGTTTTGATTTTTGCAGACACCAGACCCTTTGAATTCTATACTGAAGGACTACTGATTTTTCATTTTTCAAAGATTAAATGTATGGGCAAAGTTTTATTTCCTTCAAAAATTTGTATGAGTACTGCAAGGTGAACACCTCATTATTTGGGGCACTGGTCTGTAACCCCAGTACACCTCTAAGCATATCTAGGGAGTCATTCATGTCCATATAATTACAGGTACATGTTCAAGAATTCTGCCAAGATTGGGTTGCAGGAGGCTGGTCCTCGGTTCACACTGAAACTACGGTCACTGCAACACGGAACGTTCAACTCTACAACAGGCGAATACATTTGGTTACACAATGTAAGTGTGAACAATTGAACTCAGTGATTATCTATAAGATGCTTTTGATCACAGAGAAAGCAGATGGACACAAGTAGAAGAAAGTTTCACTTGTAAAACTGACAAATATTACAACATATTCAAAAATATATCATTGTACATGTACTTATGTTATCTGTATTGATGAAATGAGGACAGTAGTGAGTGGAGCATGTGAGAACACAAAAATTACAGGACAAAAGACAATAACTGTTTACAAAATATGTAAATGGATGATGATGGACTGAACTGGGCTATAGACTTTGGTGGGAACCAAACCCATCAACGCATGAATTCAATGTTGAGCTGATGGCAGTGATATCGGTTGTTGAGTTTGGTCTGCTGAGGTTGTGTGTGTCCAGGTACGGATTACGATACACTGACACTGAACGCTCGCGACCGTTCATTGTACCACCCACCGGACAACTACTGGCACTACAGGTGCTTAAGGTACTGGTGCTGGAGCTGCTGTGTAAGTGTGGGGAAACGTTTGGTGATAGTCGAGAATTATCTAGCGGTGCTGCATGTGATGTCTTGGCCTCTTCTGGAAAAAATTGATCACTTGGTTGCTTCCTTTCTGATGCTACGATATCAGGATCACTGGCATTCCTGCAGGAAATAAAGTATGATGTCTTCTATTTGCGATCGTATTTGGGAAAGGGGGTTTTATACTCGCATCCAATTTTGCAACTTTGACTTTGTATTTGGCTAAGCAAGTTTGCACTCATATAAGTTCAATGATAGGAAAACCTCTTTGGGTTGATCGATCACAAGTGGAAATGTATGCCTGTAAATTTGAAAATTTTGATGTGAATATAATACCCCTTTTCGTAAATCCAGTAATATACACCATATAGCTCCAAATTTTTGTGGTCGAATATTTTCGTGATTTTCGTGAATTACACAGAAATCATGAAAATTTTTGCCACAAAAATTTCCTTACACCACCCTTAATTAAGTACAGGGCTTCACACTTCAAAAATGATGAATCACGAAAATCAGCTAAGATCACGAAAATTTTCAACCACGAAAATTTGGAGCTATACAGTTATACAAGATGCTTTGTAACTTACTGGTCCTGGTTTAGACCAAATTGTTCTACTCTTCTTTTTAAAGTCCCACTGTCAACAAGCAGTGAGTCCAAACTGGAGGATAGCATGCGGATTTTACTATTATCTTTGAATTTGCTGAATGACGAACAAGCCAGTGGTGAGACTGCCAAGGTTGGTGAGTTAACATCAGAATTGTTATTGCCGTTTACCATTGGGGCTTCTGCCATGGATGATGGTTCTTCAATTGTACCCTCAAAAACAGTGGTGGTTCCATCGGTGCTGTGAACCAGAATGGGAGGGGCTGGAGCAGACACACGTCTACGCGGTCCATCCTGCAACATCTTGGTCCCTTTCCGTGATGCTATTGCCTTCCTATTAAGCGCCATAGCAGCAGAATTGTTACAAGGCTTCATCAATGACTGAATAAACAAGTCAGTATCTCCAGTCCCTAGGACCTGTAGACTGTCCAGTGAATTTGACGATTTTATGCCACCTAATCCAAGCACTGAAGGTTGACCACTGCGACTAGGAGTATTTAAACGAAATGGCGAAGTATCTGGAACAGAAGAGTTTCTCTGAGGGTGTCCATATCGTGAACGTCTCAAACGTGAAAATAACCTATTATACAATATGCTCTACTGAACTGGTGAGCTCATGTGAGCAACTCACCCTCTGCCAAATGCCAACAAACCAGAATCTTCCATCTTTGGCTTCAGCAACATTTTGTAGTAATCCGACTTCACAAATCTCGGATAAATATCTTCTTTCATCAAGTAGTATACTTGATTCTGCAAAAACATTAGAAATGTGTTAAGATATATTGCAGAGTGACGTAGTCACCTTTGCAGCAGTGAAGGCATATCGATCTGGTGCCACTAGATCTTTGGTGCATCGTTTCTTGATCTCTGCGCTAACATTAATCTCACTAAGACAGCCATCAGCCAGAAACTCCCTAATAACAACACAGTTAGTTTAAGAAATGAAAGTGCTTGAAATAAATAGAGACATAGTCAGTACATGATATAAAGCAGGATGGGAATGTGTTGATATGACTAACCTGTAAATACGATGAACCTCTAAGGGAACTTGTGATAAACTGGTACTGTGGAGGTTATCGCAAGCCGCCCAAAATCTGATGTTCTCAGCGCAGCATTGCTTTTCACAGAACTCCTCAAACACCTTTCTGCCACCCTTGTCACTAAGCAACTCGTCCAGAGAGTAACCCCACTGTCTCACCCTAGTGCTGTTGGCATTCTCAACACTATATGGTAGGCAATAAATAGAATACAAGCTCATGATCACAATAACACATAGTTTACAGCAATGTAATAAAACAAAAAACTGGAAGTAATCAGCAAACAACAAGTTGTGTTGTATTAATGTAATATGAATTGTAACAAGAGCCGATCAAATGTAACATTATCTGTAGCTACCATAAATGACGTTTTTAGTTCAGTTTCAGTAACCTGAGGAGCAATATCTTATACAATATCAAATGTTAATTGATACCTGAGCTCCACGATCAGTTACTACCCTATGTATTGTATAATGAGTGTGTATAGTAGTGCTGTAGTGTGTGTAACCTCATTGTATAGCAGTGCTCCAGTGTGTGTAACCTCATTGTATAGTAGTGCTGTAGTGTGTGTAACCTCATTGTAAGTGATTTTTATTGTATCTTAAATCAAACGTGCAGTATTTATATTGATCACATGGTGCCATGCACACACTGCAACACTACTATACAATGAGGTTACACACACTGGAGCACTACTATACAATGAGGTTACACACACTGGAGCACTACTATACAATGAGGTTACACACACTGGAGCACTACTATACAATGAGGTTACACACACTGGAGCACTACTATACAATGAGGTTACACACACTGGAGCACTACTATACAATGAGGTTACACACACTGGAGCACTACTATACAATGAGGTTACACACACTGGAGCACTACTACAGTTACAAATTCAAGGAAATCGCAATAATATTTCGATCGCAATAATATTTCGATCGCAATAATATTTCATTCATCACAATAATATTTCATTCGATAACAATAATGTTAATAATAGGAAGTGGAGTGAGAAAATATTGCAACTAATCAAAAACAGTTTCTAGGAAGACATTCTGTGGCTGTTAACAGCAAACATCTGGTATTGTATATATAGTCCCATTGTGAGAAATACCATGTGTGCATGATAACATGTGTGCATGATAACATGTATCGCATGATGAAAATTATATAATAAAAGTGAACATGACAAGCTATCAATATTAACTGCTTCAATTTGATTGGTTAGTTTTACTACTTAAATTATATATTTCTGCCATATATGGTAATAGGTATCCATGACAACCAACAACTCATTATCATACTTACAATGAAGCCTTATAAGACCATAGCATTGTACTACCAGTGATCCATGGGTTGCTAGGAAACGGAGTCACCAGTTGAGGATCATACTCCATGTATTGTTTACAATTATTCTTTAAACTGTAAACAACAACAAGTAATATCATTAGAGCTCCATATCTACATAATACACACCTCTTTAATGCGGTTGACATGTTCACACGATGTCTTAAGAGATTTGACTTCAAAAACTCTACCTGTAATAACATTCATCATACGTACATACTCCTGAGCCAATAGTCCAACACACAACACACTATACACGCGTTTGCACATGTAGACACATGCATGCACGCATGCACATACACACATGCACATGTGGACGAATGCACACACGCACGCACGCACGCACGCACGCACACGCACACACACACACACACACACACACACACACACACACACAATCACATGTACACACATAATAATACACACACTCACAATATTAAAAACATAAAAAACATGATTTTCACAATCACAAACAATCCTCATTATTGTTACTCACCTCATTCAGCAAAGCAACATCACTAGTGTCCACCTGACAACACAATAACAACAGTAACACACATGTAGTTACTATCACTGTATCTGTAACAGGCCTACTACAATATTTATGGCAGTATCCACTCTATTTTTATATTTTTGCAAATTTTGCAAACAATTCTGAGTACTGAGTGTCAACTACATAGCTACTAAAAAGAATAATAGAATGGATAAGCAAAACTGTACGTGTACAACTTACAACATCCTTAGACGGATGTTCATTCCAGCCATAATAACTGACTGCATACCTTACAAGATACAGTAAATCAATGGATGAATTACAAAATTCCCCATACATACTGATACATTGTAAGGCTGTATCGATCTTTATAAGTTATAATGCAATATATTCACCACTAATGGGTCATTATGCTACAGTAATATATTTATGGTGTAGTGATATCACAAGGAAATGTATTTGTGTGTGTGCTTGTGTGCTTGTGTGTGTGTGTGTGTGTGTGTGTGTGTGCATGTGCCTCTGTGTGTCCACGTATGTGTGTGCATTTCTACTTAAGGCCATTGCATAAATGTTCTCTCTTACATGATTCTTTTGTCTTAATCTTGGCCTGTCATTAATGTTTTATTTCTACATATAGCCACTCAACATTGAAACTCACAGGTGTGACAATAAATAATAGGGAACCTGGTGAGTGCAGTCTGAGAATTGTCAATGTTGTTCTTTCATTTTACCAGTTGTACTGGCAGTACTGGTTTAGTAGTCTTAGAGAAGAGGCAGTGAGATGCAACATGAACACTGCTACAGTACTATGTCTTAAACTATTCCAATTAGTACACACCTGCTCTGTAAATGTAAGGGGCGTGGCTATTCTGGACAGCAGGAAATCAGTAGCAGGATTGAGTGGTGGCTGCAAGAAAACAAATCAATAAACAAATGATAGCACAGGATGTTGGTAAGTTAATTTATAATTGTCTGTTAAATTGTTCCACTCCAAACAAGCTAGAGTACATAATAAAAAGAGGGAGTCCATGTACTATTGATAATACATTAAAATACAATGAAATTTCCCTTTCAAGTCAGCAAGTGATATTTCACATTTAGGAGCACTGTACTATCAATGGAGTAGGAATGGCTCTGTGAATGGGGAGCCAACATCATTCATGACAAAAAGGAAAGTTTCCTGAATAATCTTGCATGTATCTTTCTTGTTGCTGTTTGTGTACAGCTGCACGCATGCTATAATTGAATATCAAAAGCTCTTGGCCTTTACCTGATATCACACCTTCTAGTCACATGTACCTATCATCCAACAATTTCCCCCTCTTCAAATGTACATACAGTACCGTATAGTTGGATTTTTTCGAGGTACTTAAATTCCGCAAATATTGGTAGATTAAAGTACTCGAAAAAATAAGCAAAAACAAAAAAAATATCACCAAATATATACCATTTGAGATTGGGAAGGCCATTCGTGAAAATAAAATTGCGAAAAACTGAAAATCGGGCATTCGCAGAATACAAGTACCTTGAAAAAAACCAACTAAATGGCAATAGAGGGACCTGGGCCTGTGTAAATATTGGAGGGGCCACTGGTCCCCATGGCTACACCCTTTCCTTCTCCACTGCATACTGAATCACTGTACAACATCAGTGCTCTGCAATATATCAGTATTTAGTAATATCGTGATATTTTCCAAGTGACGATATTGATATCGTCGTGATATTGGAATACCGATATATCATGAACTGCTAAGTTAGTATTTACACTATAGTACATTTTACTATGTTTATGGGTTTTCTACCTTTGTGCAATACTACAATAATTCATCATATCAGTTTTATAGCACCTGTGTGTCACTATGTGCAGTGTATACTGGCACACAAAGTTACCAAATAAAACCAGTTACTATATACCGGTATATCGTGATAAAAGTTGGTTACTAATACCAAGAGTTAATAATACATATATATATAGAGGAGAGTATCCTACTCCCATATACCCCTGTAGAAACGCGTAGCGTAAAGTTATGATGTAACGACACTGGGTCTTGTGTTATGACGTTTGTGAAGCCCCAAAAATGTCTGTAGCAACAATGAGCTAGCGCACGTGATGCCATAGTAACAATACAAAAACTCGTACTACACGATGACTTATGGTGTTTCTCTTTCAAGTAAGTACTGGGTTATTTTCGTGGCGCAAACCATATAAATATACTAGCCTGATAGTATGAACTTAAGTTGTGCGCTAAACCATCGAGCATATAATCGATTTTTAACGATACCATGTTCAGTTGTTGACGTCACTCGTTATACAGGAAGAAACGGATAAATTCGGAAATGTTACGTCATAACTTTACGCTATGCATTTCTACAGGGGTATATGGGAGTAGGATACTCTCCTCCATATATATATTATTAACTCTTGCTAATACCAATAAATTTATCTCAATATCACCAGGCACTAGAACATTTTATCATACGTAGTTGTTAACGGCAACAAACAATGGAGGAAAGTAAGGCACCAACCTGACACAAGGAGAATGCTTTGAATGTTGTCCCATTAATTTCAAAGAACAGGAAATTGCAAAACATAAACATTTAATTGTCAATATTAATATTATACCTTAATAATAAGCTATTCATGCCATCAGAAATGGGGAAATGTATACTATTAATAATCAGTTTATCATGGAGCAGGTGATATTGAAAGCATTTGTGTAACTAATTACGAGTGAAATAACAAATGTGAATAGAAACTTTAGTGAAGGCAGACAGTTTACAAACACTTAACTGAAGTGTTTTGTAATACTTGAGGTATTGTCATACACGTAATAATATTCAGTATCACTAGATAGGCTCATGTGAAGGCCTGTTGATGAATAATAGGCATTAATTGGAGTAACCGTGACAGCATGCCTCTGCTACAGTTGACTTACTGGTGGCTTTTGAGAGAACCAAAATGCTGACTCCTGTGCCTCCATAGTTGCTCGTGTGCTTTTCTTTTGTTGTCGTAGCACCCTGTATGGAATGTTGTCAATCCTAACACTACACTACACTACACTACACTACACTACACACACACACACACACACACACACACACACACACACACACACACACACACACACACACACACACACACACACACACACACACACACACACACACACACACACACACACACACACACACACACACACACACACACACACACTATACAATTATATGAACACAATGCATCTTCACCCATATTCCTCTTTAGCTGCAGTGACTACACGGTGCCAGTATTGCTTCAAAACATCCTCCTTCATGCGTTCAACTACATCCTACACACAACAACATGACATGCACTAACAACTGTAATTCCCCACAGCAGCCATTGCTATGATTCTTACCAGTTCATAATCCTGTACTCTTAGTTTGCTCTTGTGCAGTAACTTCCTCACCAAGAACACTCCTGCAGAGGATTATATAAGAACATTCAACACAGTGGAAAAGAATACTTGCAATTGTACAATGTACATTTAGCCCAACATCCTGGGACATACAACTGACACACTTACTAACATCACATGTCCACCACACATATGGTACATCACAAAGGACACACACAGACAACTTTAATGGCGGCATTAAGAACATGCACAAAATGATGGTTAACGTAGCAGTACATGTGTTTTTGCTGTATGTGCAGTGCAGTGTAAACATTCCAACATTCTATGGACAATTAAGTATGACAAAGTATGGACATAAAAACAACACTGGTTATAATAATAAATATAAAACACAAAATGAAATTTAAGTTGTTCCAGTGAAAATGGAAATGTCTTCAATTCTATTACACTTGTATACATACTAATGAAACTAAAAAGTTGCAAAGATAAAAACACAACTGAGGCATCACATGGTACATCACATGGTCATACCATATCGATACTCCAGGTTACCAACAACTTGTGACGGCCAGTACTTGGTTGTCTAGGCGACAACGGGAATGATAGATAGTGTCACACCGTAATGAGGTCTCATGTGATACCTGTAATCTGTATAGTGTACCATCATCTCTGATTGGCTGTCCCAGTTGAACCTTATCAACAGGGTAAATGTAACCAAGGTGACTGATCATGTGAGCCAGATGTAATGCCTCAACTAACCAATCAAAAACCAGCATGGGAAGGTGAAGATAAGAAATGTTATTTAACCAGAACACTAACTAAAAGTACCTTTACTGTGAATGGCAAGATCTATCATCAACCATAAAACCATATCAGCTCCTGCATTACACAGATTATGTGATAATACTGAAGCCATACAAAATTGGAACTTATTTGATGGCAATATACAATAATTTACCTACCAGTAAATGCATTTGCTGAACCAGTACGAAATAAACTTCGATTAGACTTCATTGGCAAGCCTCTATCAGTATGCAACATACGCATGATCACTGCTTCTACCTGGAAATGTTAAAAGCAAAAATCAATTCACTAATAATTAAGTACTAATTATATTATAAGCCAACAAAATGACATTTCTGCAAACTTCACTTCAATACCACATCTTTCCACAGCACACTTACTCTCTTGTATATTGGAGCAATATTTCGTGACATGTTTATTGTGTCCGTCTCAGTTGGCGAGTAGTCCCTTCGCTTGGGTAGTGATTGTCCTTTTAGCCTTACATCAAGTGCAATAGGCCTCCTGACATTAGTATCTCCATATCCAAACTCTCCAGGATTGGAAAAGACCTTAATAAGGCTTTTAACATCCATAGTTCTAAGATATAGTGAACGAGTATTAAAGTGTAGACACGTCACTTGCATAACAAACATTACCCTTAGGCTCTTAAATCACTGTTAATGTTATACAACGTGTTGCAGTGAAGGAATGAAATGCATTAATTCTAACAATATACAGTACGATAAGGGAACTTCAAGTGAATAAATATCATGAAACAAACATACAAAAACATATAAACTTCAAGCAGAACGTGTCAACAATTTTACTGTAACTCTAACATACCAACACTGTATGTCGACAGCCCAAAAGTACATTATATCATCGCCAGCGACTTCTTCATAAACCACAACCGGACCGTTTTTATCGTCTCAAATAAATTCACGTAGTCTAGTTTACGCATGCGTTGACGTATTACTATAGATAGTGTACTGTACAGTATAATTATGCTCCAGACACGTATTTAATCATATATTATCTATGATTTGCACGGGTGCGTAGTATACATTATATGATACTACGTAGTATTGGTTGAATATGGGAGGCCTTTTACCCTTCAGGCCTTCAAGGAACTACATTCGTGCTTAAATAATTATATGACCTGACAGCAGGAGCTCAGAAACTGACATAATAACTGAGGAGTTATCGGGAGTTTATGTCCTGTTTATAAATAAACGGTAACTCTAGGCTTAGAATTATAATACTGAAGGTAAAACCCTTCTCATCATTGTTGGCGCATGCGCGCAAAGGATCGTTACTTTTCGGTTCGTTTTGTTGATCGTTAGCATCGTTTTGGCTACTGCAGTAAAGTAAACTGAAAGGTGAGGAAACATGTGTATGGAAGTGAAGGCGTTGATTAATATTTGTTTGGTCGCGAATTAGTCCAACGGTTTCGTTCTATTTCTGACTGATCACGTTTCCCGACACAGGTGGTGCGTAATGGCGGAATCGACAGATACCCCACCAGCTGATGATTTACCAAGTCCAGGCGGCACCGGAGGAGAGGAAGAAGACACACCAGGCTACAAAACACCCAAACAGGTGGACTTAAAAACGTTGCAAGAACTTGACGCAGACGATGAATCGTTGGTAAAGTACAAGGAGCAATTGTTGGGAAAGACGACCAATGTATTGGGTCGGTATATGCGCTAACCGTAGTATATAGTGTTACAGGAATCTCTGTAATTGCAGACGAGGGCGGGACCAACATTGTTCTGCAGAAATTGATATTGTCTGTTGCAGATAGGCCAGATTTAGAGTTGGATTTAAAAGGTATGTCGTATTCTATGTTCTTCGCGCACAGCGAACCTCCTGTTGCGTGGGTGTCCTGTTGACAGGAGATCTAACAAAGTTCAAGAAGAATCCTTTTGTCATTAAAGAGGGCTGTAGTTACCAGATAAAAATTCAGTTTAGAGTAAGCAAGTCGTGTGTTTAATGGGTAGCCATGACGTTCGGTATCTCAACAGGTACAACGTGAAATAGTGTCTGGTCTGAGATACAATCAATTGACTTACAGAAAAGGAATTAAAGGTAAACTAATGAATTATTTATTAGCCTTGTATACTTACATACTAGTGGATACCAGTAAGCACATGGTTGGAAGCTATGGTCCAAAAACTGAGCCACACGTGTTCACAACAAAACCAGACGAGGCACCCAGTGGGATGATGGGACGAGGGACATACACTATCAAAAGTAAATTCACCGATGATGACAAAAATATCTATTTGGAATGGGAGTGGGCTCTGACGATTGCCAAGGATTGGCCAACAACATAAGTGGAGACTGATAGCATATGAATGACTTGTTTGAACTGCATTGTTTTTTTTGACAGCAAAATAGTTTATATTTATCTACCTTTTTTGTTAGTACCTGCAGTACAGATAGTGATCATTTCTAAATAATCTTTCTCTGGCAAAAGTCAAGTAGTTATTTTTATTGCTTATTTAGTGTTAATAACAGGCCCACCAGTGCCATTAGCTTTGTTTGGTTGTAATCTAATTTGTGGGTCATCTTTGTTTATGTAGTATAACCAATAATATGATGATGCAGCTAAAATGTTATATGTTAGTCATTGGCAAGCAAGACTGAGATCTTATATTTTATCATCATATTTAACATGTAGCTTTGTGTGTGAGGTAATGAATCCACCATCTTTTGTTGTGTGTGTTTCTATGGTTTTGTTAATGTTGTATCAATTAACTGATGCAATTGGGTTCAAACTAACAGTGAATTGTAAAGCCATTCAATCTTACTGAGGATTTACAAAAAAATTTCCCCATATTTATAATTATGGCATGTAGATGACTTGTCACCAAATTATTAGAATCCTTTTGCTTGGTACATAGTACCAGTAGCCATGCACATGTTTCATGGTGTAGTAGTATATGAACATTTTGTGTTGTACTTAGCAACCATACATATTTACTTTCTTTATCCTTGCACACTACTCACAACTAATAATATAAACTACAAATGCTACATCACACATACAGCAGTGTTATGTGTGCACATTCGATTTGGATCACAAATTAATTTGGATATTTGAAATTATCTTTTTCATTCCTCAGAAAAGCCATTGCGGTTAGTGGATCAGTGGTATTGCAGTGTTCTTGGACAGTTTTCTCACTAAAGGAGAGAAAGATAAAATTTAGCTTTACGATATAACCATATCATTTACCTGACCCTCATAAATGGGTTGAAAGAGCGCTCTTCATTAATGGTTGACGGAATGGTAGGCTCATTATTGCTACGTTTCTCCTACAAAGTAAATCAAATTTTCATAAGCTAATATAGAAGTGGTCTCGATTGTAAGGCAGAGTAACACTTTCAACTAACTGCCAACTTCATTCATGTAATACTAGCTATAAGACTGCAGCTGTGAAATCTAGCGTGGCTCACAGTGCTTTGGAATATAAATGCTACAACACAGTCGGTTTATCCAGTCACGTTTATCAGCAAATCAATAGAAATAACACTACAGTAATAGTGTGGAACGTTGTCAGATCAACACCAAAATAATTTGAAAAATGTTAGATGTCAGTACAATCATTTGGGAGATAAACTGACAAAGGTCCTATTAAGTAGCCACCATATCATCTCAATTTTTATTGTCCACAAAATATTTTAAATCGGTTGACTACTGTATTAGAGTTTACAACTTGACAGGTATCGGGTCTCCCTCTAGGATACAGTGTAATGGTAGCTCTAACAGGTCTCCCTATAGGATACAGTACAATAGTAGCTCTAACAAGTCTCCCTATAGGATACAGTGTAATAGTAGCTCTAGCAGGTCTCCCTATAGGATACAGTACAATAGTAGCTCTAACAGGTCTCCCTATAGGATACAGTGTAATAGTAGCTCTAACAGGTCTCCCTATAGGATACAGTGTAATAGTAGCTCTAACAGGTCTCCCTATAGGATACAGTATAATAGTAGCTCTAACAAGTCTCCCTATAGGATACAGTGTAATAGTAGCTCTAACAGGTCTCCCTATAGGATACAGTACAATAGTAGCTCTAGCAGGTCTCCCTATAGGATACAGTGTAATAGTAGCTCTATAACAGGTCTCCCTATAGGATACAGTGTAATAGTAGCTCTAACAGGTCTCCCTATAGGATACAGTGTAATAGTAGCTCTAACAGGTCTCCCTATAGGATACAGTGTAATAGTAGCTCTAACAGGTCTCCCTATAGGATACAGTGTAATAGTAGCTCTAACAGGTCTCCCTATAGGATACAGTGTAATAGTAGCTCTAACAGGTCTCCCTATAGGATACAGTGTAATAGTAGCTCTAACAGGTCTCCCTATAGGATACAGTGTAATAGTAGCTCTAACAGGTCTCCCTATTACAGCACATACCTTAGCCCATTCTAGTTTACTCTTCACAGCTTCACTAGCTGGTTCAACATGACTGGCATACAATAAATTCTTCACAGTATATTCATGGCCACAATAAACTTGCTGTTGAACAACAGTAATATGTCATAGCGGCTCATGTGAGCCAAACATACCGTATCTGCTGGCAGACCAGCCAACACTTCACACAAAGCATGAAACATCTGCTCCGCTGTACCCTCAAAGAATTTTCCACAGCCGCCAATAAACAATGTATCACCTATTGAAACACAATTACAATAGTTTTGACATTCCTTCTGCAGAGCATGAAATAAGGACTGAAAAGTGTTCTGACATTTGTCAGTACAAGATTAAATTCGTTCTGACATTTGCCAAAATGAAATTAGTAAAATATGTACTGTAGTATTATATTTTGGCTCAGACATTTGTCAGATCAAACTGGGATTGTACAGATCAACATCAAAATTGTTCGGAAAAGGTCTGTGATGTCCGACTGTTATTTCTTGCTCTGCTTCTGTTACTATACCTGTGAACACAGCACGTGATGTGTGATCCTCATTCTCCACGTAGTAACAAATGTGACCGCTGGTGTGACATGGTGTGGACAATGCTGTTACTGATAACTGCCCCACCTATCAACAGCCACAAAACAGTTAACACATTTGACTAGTGCTACACACACAGAAATTTTAAAGGGACTTGTACATTTGCAGAAGATAAGTCTGAAAGAATTCTTTGCTAATCATTGAGTTGAATACATGGTTTCCTTAGGCTACTGCTTCTTTTGAGAAATTTTGTGCTTAGCAAAATCCATGAATTTTACACCCCTTACACGGTATTCTGCATGATACAAAGCTGTGATGGATACCTACTCTAGCCATAATATTTAAGAAAAGTTATTTAAGGAAGTGTCAAAGCAACACCACCACACCGCCTAGCTGTTAAAAGAAGCCAAGAAAAACAAAATGGGTGAGCATTGTAATTTATCAACACATAACAGGTAACAATAAAACTAATAACCACACCTATCGGTACATAGTCCTTAAAAAGAACTCAACTAACTTGAAACTTGTCTTGATGCTTAACACACTTGTTCTGAGCTGCTATCCTATCATCGTTACCATACACTAGTAGGTTAGGTACCATGGTAACTATTTTTGCATTACCACCAGAGTGGTCCCTATGGCAACCACATCACACTGGTAACTAAGATATACCAAAGAAAACATACAAGTGATGATGAGTAGTGAGTACGCTGGTCAACTTGACTTGTTCCTTGTTCACCATGCTAAGCACCTGTACCACAATTAAGCACATCCTAATTATAAGCATATATAGGATATAATAATCATGCTGAGAGCATTTCATAAGTAAATATACAAGAACTGGTGAATAGCGTATATCAGTTTTGAATATACAGGGATAAAAGTGTATCTTGGAGGGATTTACTGTTTCAATAGGATCACAAGATATACATAAGCAACAGGATTGACTTAGCATCACCATTTATAACATCTGCAACGTAAGCAGTGTAATACGAGATCCATAATTGAGTATTAGACATTTACCGTATTAAATGTGATTAGCCATATAACAACCAATCCTGTATATTTACTGTACATCCATTAGATAAACACAAATAATATTATGTTGATCTGTTTGGTATATATGTAATAGTTACTGCGGTATACCTTCTCTGGTTCTACTGGGTCCACTATAGCTGCCTCATTGCTAGTTTCATCAACTAGCAAGTACATGTAGTTGTCTTGTAGGGCTGGTATGATGTGTACCCTCATGTTCCTCAACTGCTCACACGTCCGCACAGAATGACAGTGAAGAGCTCTGGATAAACCTAAACACAGTAGGTGTGCATCATGTGACTGACCATACAGCTTAAAATACATAACAAGTAGAGAAGAAAAAATCATAAATGCAATAATATATCTATCCTACTGCACAGTACAACAGTTAAAGTATATGCAGTATATTAACTTTGTCCTCTTAACAAGAGTTCATAAAAATAATTATGGATTCAGCACAGAAGCCATACAACGCATTACCTTACAGAATATCAGCAATGTCGTCATGCAAGATAGTACACCCTACTATATGCAAGGACGCATTGCATATACATAGATTGCTTACACTTATTATTGGCGGCCCTACAAGCGAGAAAAGTGGTTGGTACTGTTATGCAAAAACGCCTCAAAACATTAAAATACATTTTGCACGTTTTGATTGGATAAAATTTACGCAAATTGAAATGGCGGTATTGAATTTGACCCCGTTTTGGGAGAACAGCGATACAAAGCGTACCCTCAGCTCTAGCATACCGACTGATGTAGCATCACAAGAGTGCATACTTGGAATAGATGAAGCGGGTAGAGGGCCAGTGTTGGGTGACGTAATCTTATTACGTAATATCACGTGACACATTTATTTGTAGGTCCGATGGTATATGGCGCTTGTTATTGTCCCACAACTATGAAAGAACAGCTAAAGAACATGGGATTTGCTGGTAGGATGTAGAATAATTCATATTTGACTTTGCATGTGCTAATTGGAGCATAGATAGTATATCCCACAGACACGTGTCTGTGGGATATACTATCTATGATTGGAGAATAGTTGCACAGATGACAGATCATTGTATTCATTATATTGTTGACGTCATTTTTCTGGCTAAATTGATATCAATGTTTACCAAAGTGTTGTTGTGATGGTGTCATAAGATTATGGAATGTAGTTAGTTATCTTGATATCAGAATTATTGATTAATAGATTCTAAGACTCTTACTGAAGCATCAAGGGAGAAACATTTTCATGCTATTGATGCTTCTTCCTACATTGGCTGGATTGTTGAGATTCTGTCACCAAATTATATTTCCAATTTGATGTTAAGAAGGTAACTAGGTAACATCAAATTGGTTTTCTATCTCATGATTTTTCAATAGGACTAAATACAATTTGAATAGTATATCCCATGATAGTGCAATAGGACTGATTGAGAAGTTAACTGCTAATGGAGTCAACATTGTAGAGGTAACAGTAGATCGATATTTGGCCCCATTACACTATGTGAATAATAATAGGTTTATGTTGATACCGTCGGTGATCCTGCAAAGTATCAGGCCCTGATGGCGTCAAAGTTTCCTCACATGAAAATCACTGTGGCTGCAAAGGCTGACAGTTTGTATCCCATAGTTAGTTCAGCTAGTATTTGTGCTAAGGTAACAGTGCGGTCACTGACCAAGCAAACTATGAGCTAAATATTCCTGTAACAGGTAGCTAGAGACCGTGTCATTGCAGAGTGGAGGTTCTCGGAGGAAAAGTTGATGACTGAGGGGGAGTTTGGGTCAGGCTATCCCGCTGGTAAGGGTAACCAATTGACCGTCCCAGTGATTTAACACGTTGGTAGATCCAGTTACACAAGAATGGCTTGCTAGTAACACAGACCGAGTATTTGGATTTCCATCAGTGGTGAGATTTAGTTGGAGTACTGCCGCTAATATTTTATCATCAGATACATTATCAGTTAAATGGTTAGTCTATCCATAGATACTCTACTCTCAATGGTTATTGCTTTTTCTCTAGGGAGGATGATGATGATGGAGATTGCACGGGTAGTGCTAAAATTACACAATTTTTCTCTTCAAGGAGTGCAAAAACTCAACAAAGTGAACATAAATATTTTCGCGAACGTTGTTTGAAAACTGTGACGTGTTTATAAGCGTGTGGCGTCATACACGTGATTGTGGTTCGATTAACTAGCGTGATAATCTCGTTAGCGTGTGTATCCCGTGCTCATTGCTTTGCAATTGCTGTCTTAGCAAGGAAGTCAGTATAAAAGGACGAGACGTGAGCAAGGCAACGACTTATTAGCAACAGTCAAATCGTTTGCTGCGTCTGCGAAGAAATGGGATTGCTTTCAGCTCCGTTAGAAATAATATTGATCCTGGCGTTCCTTCCCGTATTGTTTGTGGATGCTGTCGTTTCTGGAGTATACTTGCTCAGTTGCTTAGCGATGGTATTTTGGCACGACAGCTTTGATAAAGCATTAAAATTTGTAGCAACGTCGCAACTACCTTCCTTACATAAAGAAGGGGGATTTACCATTCCTGAAATAGCCGCAGTTAGTTCATAATGAACCAGGTATGCTCAACGCACGAGTTAACACTGTTATTATATTTCGTTGCTTTATAGAGTAGACTCGTGATGTTGCTACCATTATTTCAATACATGAACAGTTCCCGCGGACTGCTATATACCAAGTTATATCACTGAATGTAATTACCCATTTTGTGTACATAATTATGTGAATTGACTGAAATTCAACCTCAACAATTTCGTACATTGCGTTTGCATGACAACTTAAAACAAGTCAATTATTTTTTCATAGTTTGTAAAATCGTTTTCTTCCAATCCTGATTTATCTTTTTAGATTTCTTTGATGTCTGTTTCACACCTTGCTTTGACTTACTGGCAGTCTTAGAGTCAAACATTCTGGAAGTTTTAGCATTAAGCATTTTTGATGAAGTACGTTTTAAGTTTTTAGCTTGTGTAGAGTCAAACATTCTGGAAGTTTTAGCATTAAGCTTTTTTGATGAAGTACGTTTTAAGTTTTTAGCTTGTGCTGCTGCTTTCCCTGATTTCCCTGGCACTATGGAAGACCGAATAGCTGGTTTATTTGCTGGAGCTGCATCTATTAATACTTGTTCTGGTACCGAATCAACATCTTCCACTATTATCATTGGTGTATTGGTAGTAGGTTGACTTTCAGTTTGTAATGACAGGTGGGAAGGTATCGCTGCTTCATCTAATAATTGTCCATTCACTATCGGGTCACTATCTTCCATTTCCTTCGGAATAGTGTTGGTACTACTGTTAGCATGATGACTTGCTGTAGTTTGTGGTAATGAATGGGTGCTTTGGTTATCAACAGTTTTGTCAGCTTTCTGATATTGGGCAGTGTTCCTTAGGTCAGACATAGAATTAAGGTTACTTTCTTCTGTTAAGTCAGCATAATTGTTCTCATTAGCATCATCAACTATTTCAGCTGATTTTGCATCTTTGAGGTTATGTTCAACACTAGCTGCCTCATCATATTGTGTGGCTCCATACTGTTCACTGGTTGGTTCATTTTGTTCTTTAGTGTTCTTGGTCAACCCATTACCTATTTCACTTCCCGATGTAGATTGTGGTACTGGATCAATAAAATTGACTTTCTTTTCTGATGGTTTCTTAGATAGATTAGTGGGAGTGGAGCGCTGTACGGGTATGGATGGCCTGTGATTAAGAGCTGACTCTGACATGACACTATATGCTTGTCTATGTCGCTGTAACTTATCTCTAATAGTGACAGGTTCTTCTGATGCACTTCTCTGTAGTGAAGATGATATTTCAATGTCTGACAAACCCTCCAATTCATCCAAAGGCATTGTATCATCGTCAACATCTTCCTTATTAACTAGTGGTTCATTAACAAGATTACTGTTAGATTTTATGGTGTTACTAAACTGTTGAGGCACACCAGTCAATGCACTGGTGGAGTTCACTAATGGACTAATATTTGCTGTCTGTTTTGGACCAGATGTTGTCCGACTATATGGCCCCCTGTTATCAGTTCTATAACCTCTCGATGAACTAGGCCTCTTCTTCAGTTGCTCGTCATACTGGAATGATGGCTGGTGAAGTGATAACTCAGAATTGTTCATAACTTGTTGAGACCTGACAGGAGCACTGCTAGGCCTGTTGACATATTGATGATAACCACTGGATATGACTGGTGCCTGAGGAGGAGGTGGAAGATACTGGAATGATAGTCCCACTCTGTTTAGTTGAGGTGGTAGAGACCAGTCATATGTATCACTACTATCTACATCATCATCATCATCATGGCCAACTTTGTCATACAGTGCAGCAGTCACTCCACCCTCAACCTCCTACATGCAAACAAGACAGAAGCCATGCACAGGTGAAATCTAATTAGGAAAAAATTTAGTACATAGTTAACACAACAAATTGATGTTTAATTATTTTAACACATGTTTACCCTGAGAGTGGTTAGTAGTGCTTGCAGACCAAGCCTTCTCTTTATTTTAGAGTATAGATTAATTTTAATCTCTTCCAAGCTCTCCATATCAATGGCTTCCTTTCGCTGTTTAAGTTTTTTCAGCTCTCTACAAAACAAACAATCAGGTAATAAAAATACAGGTGCTGTAGTTTTCATAAAGCACTTACAAAAGTACTTGTTGTAAACGCCTTTTCTCACTCTTCAGTTGTTGTTGTAGAGCATCTTCTTCCATACGCAACACTTCACTATACCACAAATTCTTTAGTGTTTTATTCTCAGTTTCCAGTTTAGCCAAATTATCTTCATTAGATGACACATGCACATCATGTGTTACAGAATCCTTCAATGTCTCTTTGGCCCTCTATGACAAGAATTGATACTTTACAGGCCTCATGCTTTATCCAGATTACCTGGTAAGTCGCATTGGAATGAATCGGGCACATGTGATTACTAAGGTAAGATAGTATCCTATTATGGGTATCACATGCTACACATGATTTGGTAACTTTGTCACTAGCTGCTGCAAGCCTGGCTATCCTGTCTCCCTCCCTTATTCTGATTTTCTTTACTAGTTCTTCACGTTCTTTTAATAACTGTTTCTTTTTCATTACATTTCTTTCTCGTTCTTTGTTAGTGATAGGGTTGCCATTATTATCAGTGAGGCCTATTTCTACCAATCTTTTCTTAATATTTGGCCTATGTAAATATTCCTTCATATTATCATCATACAAACTATCATATTGGTGTGAGTCATGCTCCTCCTCAAATCTAACGCTCCTGGCCTTCCCTTCTAGTAACCTCTCCCCAAATATCGGGAGGGTAGGCTTGTAATTAGCCTTCCTTATCATCTATGGCAATTAGCGTCTTCGTGAATACGCCATAATTACCATGGTAACGATAGTAAGCAGGTCACGCGAGATTTGAGTACTGGCGGATGTACCCAGACGAAAGGCGCCCATTACTAACAATATCCCTTATATATCGGGATAGCTGGGGTTAGCGCCCTCATTGTTATTGAACGTGATGACAGCGAGAACAGGTAGTAATTTGGATGAAGAATTCAAACAGACAATATCTCAGTTGAAGCCATACGCTAAACTGTTACCACATAAATCAGGTAAAATTAAAGGATAGGCTGGGTGTACCATTAACTAGACCATTAAGCACGCGTGAAGATGTTTACAAAACAGTGTGGTCTGATTACAAGCGCATCCCTTGTTATGCACTCATTCCTCCATAGATGATCGTAGACACGCTGCACTGTGGATAAAAAAGTTACTCTCTTGTAATGAACAAAAGTAATGCACATATTTTGGCAGACATGTATACATTATATATTTTAGAAAGGAACGTAATGATTACAGCAAGCTATTGCTGGATATGTTACGACAAGGAACACTTCAACAGCCCTTCACTTCTAGTCCACCTACAGGCATGCTAAAATATGTTTTCCCTTATTTGGTGAGGCCACTAGTAAGCTGTATGTTTGAAATGTGTGATATATATACACAGAAAGCATCCAATGATTTACATGCAGACTTCACAGCTACATTGTCCGAAGGTAAGTGTCTAGTAGACTGTATGAGGGAGTAAAGTATATAATCTGTAGGGAATATTAATGGAGGGCTTTACCATTCTGCTGGCTTGGCCGGACCTACTGCAGCATCTACTCCTGCAAATTCACAATTAAAAACTTCTAGAATACCAGTCCGGCAATACTCATCTCAGCAAGAATTCTCCACCCATAAACTATCTCAACCATTTACTGATAGCAACAGATCTGTTTGTTCAGTGTCCGTTGGCAACTCTTCACCTCCACTGCTTTCATCTGTTAGTGGTGTTAGTAGTGAGCATCGTAACACATCTTTGCACCACCACACTGGGGTGACACTGACACAGAGACAACAACGCCCTACTGTAGTAATGACAACACAACAGCACCACCCTACTGGAGTAATGAGGACACAACAGCATCACCCCACTGGGGTAATGATGACACAGCAACAGCACTCAACTGGAGTATTGATGGCACAGCAGCATCATTCTTCTGAAAAAATGACAAGACACCAGCACCACCACACTGGGGTGATGGTGACACAAGCAAACAGTGTCAGTCATATCAACTCAACAAAACATAATCATGAGTCAGTTTATACAGATAACAGTCCTGACATTAGTTCAGGTAACAATAGAAACACACATAAGCAACATAATTATGTGTATGCATGTGTGCACCATGTACACATAACACGTACAGCATGCATACACAACACGCGCACATGCACATACATGTGCACATACACACACTAAGACTGGGCGATAGCGAATTTTAGCCACTACAGTACCAAGGATATCACGATAGTACTGAATGTCATTAACGTAGTGTAGGTAGGAGCTACTGGACTGTAGGTGTAATTGTACAACATTTGAAGTCAAGGTTAGAATTATACTAAAAGTTAAACCTTTGACCTCAACATTTGCGTAAAATGTGGTTTTCTGGCCACATAAAAAGTCAGATCACGATAGTAAACAGTACTACCGTTATCATGATAGTTGAACTATCAAACTATTGTACTATATCACTAGCCCTAACACACATGGACACTATCATCTATGCTGGTATAATTTATGTAACGATATTATGTATAATCCACACATGAGGGCAGTGATATTTACACACATGGTGACATACACAGAGAGAATACAGTTTGAGGATTCGTCATCGATATCATCGGTAGATTTAACAGATGACTCAGTTGAAAGTGATGTATCTGATGTAGCAGCCTTGCTACAGAGCAAACCACAGCCCAGGGTACCTTTACCACAGGTTAATATCATATTTAGTAGTATTCTTAATATAATGCTATTTCTCTACTAGTCTCCAGCTGTTCCTAGTCTTGGCTCCATTGCTAGTCCCATGACTGCTCGGACTTCTTTTACTAGTAAGTATGATATCAATAGCAGTGAAGTGACTCTCATGCTATTAGGCCCTGAGGCATCAGGTTACAGAGTGACATCACCGATGAAACATGATACAAGTCGCTCAAGGCTGTACACAAAAGAGGTGATGACATCATCATAGATAACATGATGTCATGTGAGATTACAGATGGAGGTAAGACTAAAGAGTGCAGAGGTGAAACACAATGAGGATAAACTTCAGCTACATAAGAGGCATGAGGTGGCTATGAAACAGGTATGGTATTTCTTTACTCCATTGTTGCTCAACCCATGATGCCTAGGTACTGGATCGCAAGAACGAAGAGCTGGAAGACTCCAGAGCAGACTATCGTCTACAGCTACAAAGACTAGAGACACTAGTGAAAAGACATGAGAGGAGAGGTGTGTTACATTGTGAATGGTGTGAGTAATGCATGTGATGATGTGTCAGAGGGACAACTGGAGCGAGAGTGCAAGCACCTGAGGGAGCAGAAAGAAAAGCAACATTTAGAGTGGAAGAATTCTAATCAACAACACAAACAAAATGTACAAGCTGAACATGATAAGAAGGTGTGTAATGTACTAGGATTCTTCTATAAGGGTAGAAGTTTGTGCATGCTAATGTGATTGGTAGCAGCCTAACAGGGCTTGTGCACTACACATACACGCACTCACACACAGCACGCACGCACACACACACACACACACAGAGCACAGCACACACACAGAGCACAGCACACACACACGCACACACACACACACACACACACAGAGCACAGCACACACACACACGCACACACACACACATGCACATACACATGAACACACGTGTATCTATGGAGTGTAATGTGTTCTCCAAATGTTACTTATTGTTAGTTGGAAGAGATGGTCAGACGATATGAGAAAGAGAAACAGCAGCTGCAACAGAGCCACACCCATCAAATACAGCAGTTACTAGACGAGACAGGATCACGTATGAGTAAACTAGAACAAGAATACAACTCACAAGCTCAGGAATCTGTGAGCTCACATGATCACCATTACTGAATGATGTCACTTATGCCCTACAGGCACAAGTGATTACTGAGTTAGAACTGAAGGTGCAGCAACTCAGTAAAGAGGCGGGGCTAACCAGCTCCACCCACTCTAAGTTAATGCAAGAGAAGGTTTGGAATAAGCTGTTATTCTGTAATGTTACAGTGTTCACACAACAGGGAGTACTGGAGACACAATGCACTCGACTACAGAGTGATCTTGAGGAGGCACAGGATAGGTTAGTATCCTGACCACCATCTCCACTAACATCCTGATTTGCTAATCTCAGGATAGTACAATTGGAGGAGGAAAGTAAACAGACAGATCATGAGTGGGATATGAAGTTACAAAAGATTCGTTCACAAACTGAAATGACAGTAAAGCAATTGCAGCAACAGTTATCAGGTCAAGAACAAGAGGTGTGTTATAATCTGTGTACACTGGAATTGGTAATTCAATTATGTACATTGGAATTAGTGAATTACACCAGTAATTTTCTGAATTACACCATTGCATTCGTTGATCATCATTTCACAGTCATCCAGTCAACTCACACAACTAACTAATCAAATCTCCCAGTTACAGCAGGCCATGGCTGATAAGGAGAATATTCATCAAAGTCAACTAAATGTACGACATATTGGCAGTAAAATTTAATCCCACAATCAAACATGTTCTCACTACAGGAGCTGCAGTCACATTACAAGCAGGAATTGTTGAAGCAGCTGAGGGAGCATGGCAAGGCTGCCCAGTCCTCACAGGCCGAGCTGGAGAAGAAATTGTTACAAAGCAAACGGAAACAGCAGAAGCTACAAGTGGCTCTGAGGTACATCTGCTCTAAAATATTAGAATATAGTACACACTAATGCAATAAGTTACAGTTTTCTTAGTGCTAGTACCGCACTATATATTATGTTATGTTTTTAATATACTGTATTTTCCTCTTCAGAGGTAAAAATCTGTGAATTTAATTATTGTTATTAAAACATCACAATTAAAACATCACAGGATAAATACAGTTAAAATGCCTCTTTAATATGTTATGCAGTTATGTTTAGTATATGACAATTTAGACAATGTATTTTGCTGCACGTTGATTCACAGTTTCCTGGTGCCTTTTTCTTTGTTAATAATGGACAGTCAGTATTATTTTCATCACGTTTAGTTTTGTTTAATTTTTAATTATACATATTCTCAGGCCTAAATAGAAGGTCATGTGATGTACATAGTAGAGAATGTTCTGACACACATAGGGATAGTCAAGGACAACTGGAGCAGCTGAAACAGGTGCAGGTGATGAGGTCACAACAGGCTGAACACTCTCTGCAGGAGTACAAGGTAGAAATGGAACGCAGCACCTCACAACTGTTTCAGCAGATGAAAGATGAGGTAACGTGGATCATTGGTGGGTGTGGCTACCTCAGTCATTGCCTATGTAGCTTCAAAACATGGAAGCAGAGCTCAACCAGGCTAAAGGACAACTTGACAGAACCTCTAAAGAATCCAAGAGGCAACTGGAAGAGGAGAGAAGGCTTAGGAACAAAGAGGTACCACAAATTTGTTCTATTATTTAACCTTCCCCCTCTCTCCGTCAGGCGTCCAAACTGCAGTTACAGTATGAGCAAGAAAAGGTGGAATTGACAAGAGATCACCAGTGGCAACTGGAATCAGTAAAGAAAGAGTTTCAACAAGATAAGGTTGGAAACGAGAAATAAATTATCAAAACACAATAGTGCATGCAGCCTGAACTATCATTATCAGTTTAAAGGTTACACATGAGACAGAGCCTGTACAAGGTGCTTCCCATGTGAGCACAAATCAGATACCATGGATACCTTCAGCAGTGTAATCATACAATCTGTAAGGTCCCAAAAAGTTTTGCCATTGAAAAATATGATATAACAAGGTTGGGTGATTGTCATACAGGGGCAGCCTGGTTGTTATTAATGGCCATAAGTCCACAAGTATAATAATTATTTAGGATAGTTAATTTAGCAAATCACAGATGATCTACCAAAAAGTTCCTCACTAAACTGTGGTGCCATGTGTTAACTGTGTACATACTGTACTGTAGGAAGGTGCCATTACAAGACTTAACGGAGTGATCGCTGAGCAAAAGTCACAGGCTAAGCTACAAGCCAGTCAGAGTAGTAATGTGTGTGACTGATTACTGCCTCACATTAATCAAACATATCAGTGTTCATTATTACACTCGCAGGAGATAACATCGTTGGAAACACAAATGAGAAATCTACAACAACAACTTGATGATGTGCAGACTCAAAGTAAACAAGAGGTATCAAACATTCGGCGACACATGGAACGGGAGAGGAAGAAAACAGATCAAGCTCATGATGCCATTGTAAGAACGCTCCCATATTATGTCACACACATACTTGACTGCTCATGTGATGCTGATCATGTTATGCTGATCATGTGATGCAGATAACAAAGTTGAAGTCACAGTTGGAACAGCAGAGGCAACTACTACAGGAGGAGCATCAACATGAAATGGACAGTGTCATGGAAAAGGTAAAATGGCTGAAATAGTGTTGAAGGAGAATTTGTAATGTTTATCTATTACTGTTGTTTATTGTAATGGTGATCTTTAGTTGGAGAATCCTTTAGAATGTCCATTATATTGTACATGTATAAAAATTGATTCCTTATAGTTTACTGACTGACTTTACAGATTGCTTATAATTTACTGATTGAGTTTACTGACTGTGTATAGTTTACTGACTGAGTTTCCTGACTACTTATAGTTTACTGATCTTATTGTACGCAGACTAACGGTAGGCTACAGCAATTGGAAAAGGAATATGCTGTACGTGCATCCCAGTCCAGTGAAGTGAGCCCCACCCCTTTTTCTTGTATGGAGCAGGATATTATAAATATGGTTGTTGTATGTATGTATGTATGTAGACTATTGGTAGTTTACAGCAACAGATGAGACAACTCCAAGATGCATCAGAAAAGTTAGTGATGTTACCTATACAGTGTAATAGTAGCTCTAACAGGTCTCCCTATAGGAGACAGTGTAATAGTAGCTCTAACAGGTCTCCCTATAGGATACAGTGTAATAGTAGCTCTAACAGGTCTCCCTATAGGATACAGTGTAATAGTAGCTCTAACAGGTCTCCCTATAGGATACAGTGTAATAGTAGCTCTAACAGTTCTCCCTATAGGATACAGTGTAATAGTAGCTCTTACAGGTCTCCTATACACACACACTCTAATTAAGCATTCATTTGCTTTAGGATGCGTCTTGCCTATGAAGATCAACTTTCTGAATTAGCAAAACGTTTTGATAATGAAAAGGAAAGTCTTAAACAGCATCACATGAGCCAGTTGAAGGTGTGGCTAATATGGTATTTATGTGTCATGTTGCATAAGCCCCACCCCCACAGGCATTACATAAAGAGGTGGACACAACTCAGAATAACACAAGACAGTTACAAGAGAGACATCGTCTATTACAACTGGAGTGTAATGAGAAGGTGTGTCTGAGAACATTAGTGTTATCAGTTATCATTTTGTAATGGTGTAGATTTCTCGGTTAAAACTGCACAGTGAAGAACGTGTCAGAGGCTTGCTACCTGCTTCTGTCAAACAGGTCTATTTTTAGTGTGTGTGCATGCGCGCGCGCGTGTGTGTAGCATGTGTTTTGTGTGTGTGTGTGTGTGTGTGTGTGTGTGTGTGTGTGTGTGTGTGTGTGTGTGTGTGTGTGTGTGTGTGTGTGTGTGTGTGTGTGTGTGTGTGTGTGTGTGTGTGTGTGTGTGTGTGTGTGTGTGTGTGTGTGTGTGTGTGTGTGTGTGTGTGTGTGTGTGTGTGTGTGTGTGTGTTAAAGTGACTGTCATTAAACCTACAGGAATATGAAGACACAATAGGTTCACTAAAGACACAGGTATCTCTGCTAAGTCAGAGAGCATCACTGTTACAAGAGGAGCTTGATCGACGGATAGCATCAACCAGAAGCAACAAGCTATCAACACCACATGCCGTTGTGTCTCCAGCCAGCAGCAGTGGCATCAGCAAGTTTAACTCTTCCTCATCAACATGAACATTACGGCTAAGTAATAATATATTTTATCAGTACCAACAATCAGATCATGTTTATTTTTGTACATCTGTATTACTGTCAACAATGCCATCAATGGAATAACAAAATACACCAGCTAACTTTACTGTGCTGTATAGCCAGCTGACTGCTGTTATTGTCTCCTTTTACACTTGCACACTCAGGGGAGTAGTGCAGGAACTTATACTGCAGCGAGAGGCCTATACACTGAAAAGTGCCATGCTACGTAGTTTCATCTTATCAGTATTTCCTATGAATGGCTGATTTTAATTCAACCATCTATGATTATAGTGATAGGGTATATTGATATGTAATATGTGATTTCACAATATCATATAGTGCTGGTAATACCGGTACCTGACTGCTCTATTAGAGTAGCCTAATTAAACCTGACTGCTTTAATAGAATGTTTGACTGTTCCGTTAGAGTATATTAATCTGCTTTGCAGGTTTTTTACTTGTAAATTATCACAGCCCTACTGCAGGGGTTATTGCCTCACCAAATATAGTTAGACTACACTTTTCTGTACACAATTGGACACTTCAGTTCTGGATATCCTTTGTACCTCTGTTTGTCAATTGTAAGATTTTAACATGATCATGCATAAATCTTAATCTGCATATATAGTTAACAGATAGCTGTTAATTTTGTTTTTGCAATGAGGATCAGTGGCATTCATGGTTCACAACATAATCATGTAACCCAACTGAGCTCCTAACCCCAATCCTGCCCACCTCTACTAATTATAGAGCTAGTCTATGTAACTAGCTGGTACAACCTACAGCATATCTCATTAACACTACATGTTACAAAACAAAAATAATATGATAACATCAATAAACTGTGTGGACCTATACAATGAATATTATAACTACTCAGCTATAGTGCTATTCTAGTACTTGTCAGTGCATATTAGCTACTGATCACACTGCTCAGTTGATCAGTGTGATGATGGTGGATAGCAGCAGTATCAACATCGAACCAGCCACCAGACCTGTTAATAATAATAACAACTAATGTCCAGCTTATGACATTATAAAAAAACTTACCTGTTGAGCCCCCTCCTGTACCTACATAAATAAGTATATATAATGCATGTAGTTGTAGTGGTCTATAGTTATAGTTATAGCTATAGCTATAGCTAGCTATGTAGCTAAGTCTTCAACTATAGGTGCATAGCTAGTAGTAGGGCTTATGATGACACAGTGTTCCAAAGAGTTAATGATCACATGCAGTAATTATACGTTCTTTTTGGTACAACCCTTCCTTTATGATAAATCAGATGGTAATAATTTTAACAGTACATCATTCACCTTGTTCATTGACTGTATCAGTTTCTAGATTAGCCCAATACATATTAACCTGAGGAGTTTCATTTGGTCGGTAGGTATATACAAACGCATACCTAGAAACAGACAATACTTATATGAACAGCTAACTCTAACATCTACCTGAACAAGATTGTTCCAGTTCCATTTGATGGTGCACGCCACATCAGTATTACCTCATCTTTTTGTGTGTTATTTACATGAGTAGCAGCTGTCTGTTAAGTACAAATTAATCGGCATATCATGTATGTAGCTATATACAATAACAAGATTATATACAATAACAATATGACTAGCCTGTATTGTAACCCAATAGCTATGAGTACAGTATCTTATAGTTGTTATGTGACTAAAGCTGAGGACAGGGGGAATATATCTCACTGAACAATTTGCTGTTAGGATGTATGACAAACACTCCCAGCTGTATTCGTACAATGAGAATATGCTAAAGTAGTCATGCAGCTACTGCTATAGCTACCTTAACTCCTAGCTATACTTTTCCCCAAAAATATTACTTGCATCCACCTGCCAAAGATGCTTGCATTCTTTTGAGGCTATATAGTCATGCCTACCGGGTGATGATAACTGTAAAAAAACACTGCATGGGTCTAGCATGCTAGGAAAGGAGGGCAATACTTGTTATTAAAAAAGCAAAAAGAATCTTTTTACAGAACATCAGTCTTAAATGGACGCTATAAAAAGAAAAGATTTTCAGTATGCCAGTTAAACGACATCGTGTGTGTTCCTCGTACTTCAAGAATGGGAAAAATTGATATCCCTGTGCTCTTACCCTTGCATGCCGCTATATACCCAAACCAAAAAACCACCTAGCTAATATCATCTTTGACTAGAATCATTTGCTCTATAGTTATACAGCTAGCTAAGCTATACAAAAACACCTTGGGTGTAAAAAAGCAAGGCCAGATTAGAAACACTATAGTCATGTTATTTTTAATTGTACAAGTAGCTACATATGACTAAAAGGTGTGATATCAGGCAGAGGGCAAGGCCTTTGAGATTCAATCACAGCATGCGTACAGCTGTTTACAATTGTGTGGACACAAACAGCAACCGTGTGCATGCAGTGATCAATTAATGCTGCATGCCAACAACTGAAAAGCTAATGTAAAATTATGATCAACATTTATGTATAATTTCTATCCTACTGAAGCCATACTCCAAAGGATTTTACTGGGGTATATCTAACACATACCTCAAGCCATAGAGTATTAATGTACTTCAAAAGCATAACTGCTCAGTGTTGATATATATCAAAAGTATACTGCTAACATCAAAAGCATGACTCCTTTGTGTGACCCCACCTGCACTTGTAGGATATCCTTGATATTAGCCTCATGTAATATCAAGTGTAATATCAAGGATATCCTACTCGTGGTGGGGTTTAACTAATACTTCAATACATTCTATAGCTAGCTAGCTAGCTAGCTGACTACTATAGCTGATAGTATAAACTGATGTCAATTTTATCACAGATTTACAAACTACATTTTGATGTGCAACAGTTTACAATTATCAAAAACATGAATAGCTTGTCACTTGCCACCTTCATCGTATCGTACACACACACTATCACCACTGACTTGTGCCATGCAAGTTCGCTAATGCTAGCATACATATAGTTGTATAATTTATTGTACTGGCTCTGGAATGATACTGAGATAAGCATGGAGATACATGATATTGCACACCTAAGTGTGCGTGTATGTTATCTCATAAAGACATTCCATTGCAATTAATGCTTTGAAGCACAAGATGAAACTACTGCGGCTCTTTATATAGATGTACCAACCTGATAATGCATGATTGTGGGTAATTTAATAATTAGTTAATTACTAAAGCCCATTCTTATACTCTTAATTACCTTGCAATTGAGCTGTGGTAGTTTAGAAATACTTACATGACCATGTACGTAATAGTACTACTTAATTGTATTCAATATACTACTCACTTGCATTCTTTGCTACCAGCTATACAGGTCTTACATGTATATGAATTTTACTAACTACTACTCCTTCATACCACAATCATATTCATGGTAATTGACATCTGGTTTGTGATATGAATCATACATTGGCATAAGCCATCAATGTAGCAGTGAATTGAAATTATCCATGTAGCTATGGCTACGTAGCAATAACCATCAAGCTTCGTATTTTGCCTGATACATGATTATTAGGCAAAACACTGATAATATGATCTTGCTGGTTATACATACACACATAGCAGCTATATCTGTAGCTATGCATGCACACACACAGAGCCGCTACACGCATGCATATTTAAAATTATATTGTTAGCTATGCAGCTAAATACGTAGCCGGTCATTCTGCCATAAATGTCCAGCTATACATGAACTGGGTGGACACGATAAGAGAGCCACTTACATCACCCATACATGCTACTCGCTGATCAGTATCATCATCAATTACAAATGTTCCCACCGGAGTACCATCAGCCATTGTTCTCCCTTGAATTAGAAATCCTCAGAAATCTAAATCTTCACCAGCAGATAGCACAACTGTGTGGAGTACATGAATGTTCAGTATTATAATAATTATCATGGTTACTGCAAGGCCAAATTAGCTAGCTAGCTATACCTTGAGTTACTTTTAGAAAACTAAGCCTATAAATAGATTGTATGTTATATAAAGTTTATAACTAGTAAAACATGCCTGAAAAGCACTTGTTAACTCATTTCCTAATTGTTATAATATTGTATATGTTATATTGTTCTGACTGTTTTACAACCATAACTACATTTTGCTATGGAGATAATTAGCTATATGCATTTGTCTCAATGATCTAAAGGCTTTTGTCTGAAAAGTTTGAGTGTGTGTGTTCACCCGGCACTACATGAGGACATAAGCTCATGGATAAATGCACTGACATGCATGCACTGAGTCACTTGAGTGAGTGGCTGAGTGTATATAGTGATAATTTTATTTCAGTCATTACAAAAATAAATTCAAGCTATTTAAACATATTTTAGATATTGGACAGATTAGATCATCACATGCAGAACTAACAGCATCCATTGATTGCTTTGTTTCCCTAATATCACAGCAGCCGTAATGTACTTGATTGCCAATAATATATCACAATATATGTATTATAGCTGCATGCCATTATATAGCTATGTAAATATTAAATATATGAAAAAACACATAATTATATAAATTACTAAATATTTGTAATTAGCTAATCATAATTGGAATCGGTATCATGGGTATTTGTAAATTTAAGATGATATCATCCTTGAATATGTTCATCTATAAAAACTCAGTTGTAAATTTGCCCAAGTGACTAGTGCAAGGCTAGGTGTATTGCTATAAATGTAGCTAACATACACACATATGCATACTCACTTGTATATGTTTCACCGGGATTGTAGGAGCTGCCAATATCACTAATGTTGACACTGAAAGGAGCTTCACCAGTTGCCGTATTAGCAGTGGATATGTGATTGGGAGTTATAGTAGTGCATGCCTGTTCAGGAGCTCCCAGTGGCCACCCCATAATGTTGACTGATGACATGGTCAAAACTAACACAACATTTTGCCAAAATTCCTAATAACCAAAAGACAATAAACAACAACAATCATAGTATGGCTAGTGGCCATACAACAATGATACGATTATAGCTATCACTACAGATTTTGCTGAAAGCATCAGCTTAGCTATAGCTAGTAAATAGCTATAGCTATTAAATAGCTACTGGTTAATGATCATATAAAACTACACGTAGAGAATATCAAATGTGCATGCATGCAGTTTTACTAAATTCAAAAATTTCAAAAATCAGCTTCACCGTGCATCTTTGTCTAAACATATAGCTATTGGCTAATGGGTAGCTGGCTAGCCAGAAGTTAATCACTATATAATGTTCAGTCTGCAAGGGTGATCATTGGGGGGGCTGACTATGAGGATGGCCAAAAAATATTTTGTTTTAGTAATTTAGGTTCAATGAGACAGCCCATGCATGGTGATTGTGCAATAAGCAATATTACTACGTAGGAGAATCAGTGAAAATATTTTGAGATTGACTACATGCCTGATGCATGCATGGAGGCATTTTAAGCTGCAAATAATTAAAATTAATGTAGCTACTTTTTATCAACAGTGTAATCTAGTCATGCCTACATGCGACATTCTATGTAACTATGTTGGTGTAATATTTGGTGAGGCCGGGTCGTGCTCATGCAAAGATTCATTATGCATGGGTGCCGAGAATTGGTAATTAATTACACGCTGTAATTGTTTTGTCAACCATATCTGTGTAAGAACATGTATAGCTACACCTCGAGCTACACTATAAGATATATAGCAGCTATAGTATATCATGTTCTTGCAATGATGATATCATGGATAGTGGACAAAACAACGTGACAGTAGAGATTATAGAGAGGGAAAGAAAACGAAAATATCATCGGCACTGAGCAACAAAAAATTAACAAAGACCAGCGAGCAGAACAATGGGAATGACCAAAACTACCAACAGCTCAGTATAGTGACACAATTAACTTAATTGCATGTTAATTAAATTTTTGGGCTGGTGGTTTAGTCACAGTGGTAGCCAGATAGCCATTCCTTATAGCTATATATACAAACAAATTAAAGTTCGGCTCATAACAGATTGCTTGGAGTTATTGCATTCTTACTCCATGTATACATACATAGCTATAGCTAGCTATTTTGATTTAAAGATATAGCTATATAATTATACGTAAAAGATCACTGTTTCACCATGTATAGCTAAACATTGGTGAATAAACTAGGAGAATTCTTTGCAATTTGCCAAAAGTTTTGTCATACACATGTATATAGCTATACATGACTTTGGCATCACATGAACTTGAGTCAACGTTATATCCGTGAAGGTTTGTCTCCCCAATGTTCTAGTTTCACTATAGCTATCATATAGTTACTATAGCTACTGTTATCGTATATATAGTCAGCTGGGGTAGTGTACCAGTACCTGAACCATTACATGCAGATCAGTGAAGAGCTCTTGTGTCCACCATTAGGTAGCTATTCAGCTTCACTGATCTGAACCATTTGCATGCAGGAAGAATGTCAGTTAAAATAAATTCATTTGTTGGTTTTTTGTAAAAGCATATCCGGCTATGATATCACAAGTTTCTTGCTAAAATAACAAGGTATAGTTTTAACAGTATATATGCATATATGCTCTGGATGCAGTGACATTGCACTGATCTCATAGTTACATGCATAGCTATATATCTACCATAGAATCTTGTATATAGGTGTGAAGAACAACGAACCTTTGTACGGGCGGGCGCCCTGTATAGTTAGCTACAAAGAAGCCTTACAAATTGATTAGTGCCTATTGCCAATCAGTGATTTGTGGCACTGCATGAGCAATTGGTAGCTTATAGCCTATAATATATATTTATATATAGCTATAGGCGTGTGCATGATTTAATATCAGTTCAGTGAGGAGAAACTGATCCAGCCTGATCTAGAAAACCCATGCCATGTATCCGTAGCTACTCAGTACTGCACGAGTGTTTCGTCGCCGCTCGTTCGTCGCAAACATGATCCTGGAGTATATATGAAGGTTTTAATAGCTATAGCCACCGGCGTCGGTTAGCTAACTGAATATTCCGGCATTCACTTCACTGAGGCGTGTCATAAAATCCGTGCCGGAATGATACGCGTAGCCGGCTAGTGCCAACGAAACCCTGCTGAGGGTCACAATCTCAGTGGCCGTATACGCGAGAACTATATATAGTCGTGTATAGCGACGTCTTATGAGTTTATGATGTTAGCTACATAGAGTAAAGCATCGGTATTCGGCCACCATCTATATTCGGACGCAATTTCTCGTAACTTATGAGGAGTATTTAAATACCTGACATGTCCTTGGACACTTCAGGGTTGTGCAAGCTTGTACACAAAAAATCAGACTTCTATGAATCTTCATCTAGGAGCAACGAGCCTATAAGTGAGTCGTCCGAAAACATCTTTAATCGGAAAAATAAATCAACTTCCGGACAGCTCTTGCCACTTCTCTATCTTCAAGCCAACCAATTCTTCGTTGCGTTCATGTGAAAGAGCAACTCTTCTACTTTCTAAATATATATAGTTTATTTAATTTAAATCGTTCTGATTATGAATTACAAACAAAAGAAACCGGAGTGTCAGCGGATCAGTAATCGGACGCACGTGATTCCCTAAAAATATTGAAAAATCAGCCATTTGAATTCACGCTGGGCGTTTTTGCGTAATAAAAGTTGTTCTATCTTGTAGAAAAACTCTCCTGCTATCTACTGATATATAGTTTTCAACTGTTGCTTTATACATTAACAAAAATTGCACTGTTTAATAATAAAACCCAAAAACTCCCCCACGAATTAAGCATCAAAAGGAAATCAAAAGGCCCCAATCACGTGGGCCTGTAGAGTTGTGGAAACGTGTGATATTAATTAATAGTTGGCAGGTAACTTCAGTAATATTAGCGTAAATAAAGAAAACTATATATCAGTAGATAGCAGGAGAGTTTTTCTACAAGATAGAACAACTTTTATTACGCAAAAACGCCCAGTGTGAATTCAAATGGCTGATTTTTCAATATTTTTAGGGAATCACGTGCGTCCGATTACTGATCCGTTGACACTCCGGTTTCTTTTGTTTGTAATTCATAATCAGAAGGATTTAAATTAAATAAACTATATATATTTAGAAAGTAAAAGAGTTGCCCTTTCATACGAACGCAACGAAGAATTGGTTAGCTTGAAGACAGACAAGTGGCAAGAGCTGTCCGGAAGTTGATTTATTTTTCCGATTAAAGATGTTTTCGGACGGCTCACTTATAGGCTCGTTGCTCCTAGATGAAGATTCATAGAAGTCTGATTTTTTGTGTACAAGCCTGCACAACCCTGAAGTGTCCAAGGACATGTCAGGTATTTAAATACTCCTCATAAGTTACGAGCAATTGCGTCCGAATATAGATGGTGGCCGAATACCGATGCTTTACTCTATATGAAATACCGCCGGCATATAAGCCTGAAGTTAGCTACGGCTAGCTCAGTAGCCGGGCTACGTAATAGCTAGCTACTTGGTTACGTACCATTTTATTATCCTTGACTCCCTGCTTTAGAGAACACTGACGCTAGTATATAAATGAATGAACCACCTCGTCAACCACAAGCCAGGTGCACTGTGCGTATACCTATATATGTGTTAAAGTATGTGCCAGGGTACATGCACGTGATCTTTTTTCATATCGATTGGAGCCGATAAGCTTCCGATGATCACGAGACTAAACCAGACTCTTCAGTTATATAGCTAGTTCTGCCCTCTGTAATCATGCATGTGGTAATTTCATACTAAGTCAAGTCCATTGATTAAGTTTGCACTATTGCATATCATTAACACTTCACTACGAGTGCAGTGTAATGTTACAAAAATAATATGAGAAAATAAACTGTGTGGGCCTATACAATGAATATTATAACTACTCAGCTATAGTGCTATTCTAGAACTTGTCAGTGCATATTAGCTACTGATCACACCGCTCAGTTGATCAGTGTGATGATGGTGGATAGCAGCAGTATCAACATTGTACCAGCCACCAGACCTGTTAATAATAATAACTAACGTCTAACCAGCAATTGTATGGCATAACACAACAACTCACCTGTTGAGCCATCATCATCACCACCTATTGTATGTAAATAGGTAAAAATTACAACTAGCTATAATTATATTTTATACAAGCAAATAGCTAGCTACTAGAAATTGTGCATTTTGTCATGTTACAGCTATATAGCTATAGCTAGCCTATTATTGTATCAATTTTTACTGTTGTATTCTTTCAATTGTTCTATAGTTGCTATATCTTTTCTATACCTATACATGCAGTGATTGTTCACTATATATTTGGTTCATCAATCTGTCAGGCTGTGGTGTTTCCAATGGAGAAAGGTATGTATGTAGTAGCTAGCTAAACTTGTAATGTCATTTGTATCATTTTTACTGCAGGGTGCATAGTACGTACAAAGATACAGTAGAGGTCGAGGTTGCTGCAGCTGTAAAAGAAAGGATGTAGTTGTTAGAAGTTGCTGAAAAGTAGCCACAAGAAAAACTGTAGAAAACATATTTAATATTTCAATGTATTTATGTATTTATGTGTATATAATATTGAAATATATCGAAGTGTGTATTTCATACTTTATTGGGTGCGTATTTCATACTTTTATTTTGTTGGTGTGCATAACACACCAAAAAATGGTGTGCACGGTGTAAGGAGGAATTACATACCAAAAAGGTGTGCAATACATATCTGTGTGCTTATACTGCCAACAATTAGCTAGTTAGAAGTCATATGTAACCATTTTGCACAAACGTGTTTGTATGAATACATGCACCTTATTTGTTATAGCCATATAGAGTTGATAACTGATATTTTGTGGCTTATGCTATATAGCTAATCAGGGTGGAGGAAGCAATTTCACATTGGTCAGGACCATCTTAATGTTATCGGGTGGTCTTGGAGCATATCTCCCAGGAAAATTAATGCTCTGAGCTTGAGAATCTATATAGCTAGTGGCATTTTTGACTTTTCTTCACAACTAGCTACTTTAAATAGTACATGTTGATTGTTATCTGTTGATCATTGTCTGCAACATTCAGTATTGTTACTACTGATTTATGCATGAGGACACACTATTACACAACTAGCTATCACTTGAATATAGCCATAAGAAATATAAAACTCTAATCTGATCATGATATGCATGCATAAACCAAAATAGCTATATAACATTAACACGGACGAAAATTAATTTTAGAGGCGCCTAATTCAAGTTAAGTTCTTGTCCATAGGCAGGAGCAGAATTCAGGGACTCCAATCCTTCATCCCAAATTATACTAGGGAGGTTGAAATCCCAGCTAATATGATACAGGGAAAATGCTGTTTTCCATTGAGAAGTAGCAGTTTCAATAAAGTAGCTATTAGGTGGCCTGTAAAATGAGCATATGTAAATAGATTTACATTTATCCATGCAGAGCTTTGCCCATACCATTTCAGCGCCATCGTGGAGAGTATACTGTAGGCTCTTAGATTACATTTAACAGCTAAAAATACTCCTCCACCCCCATGCATTAGCTACAATGATCCGGTCTTTCTTATAACAGTAAAATGTGGAGGGAATATCTCCGCAGTTAAATATATTCATTATCAAGATAAGATTCACATCCGATAAATTATGTCTGCTTGATGTTCTTGGGCAGTTGCCTGCAACAATGCCCTCTTAGACTGACTTCTAAGACTGCGGCAGTTTAGGCTAAGTACTTTTAATTTAGAGAGCCGGATGATAGTATTATCAGTACAACATGAGGGGATGATCAGTTCCCTCTTTGCACTATCATGCCGTTTTTTATCATGTAGCTAGCTAGCAACCTCTTACTATCTTTGTTTAAGATATAGCTAGCTTCTCATGCAATATCTTATTTTTCTTTTGTTCTGTTGGTGTTAAATCTGGATTGATAAGAACCTACTTTATATCTGGAGGATTACCCTCCTTTCATTGTTATGAAGTATGGTTATCTTTTCTTGTAAATTAGCTACTAACAGTAATCTTTATAGAAAGCAGAGTTTGTTGGTCCTTAGCTTTTCCTTTTTGCCCAGCCTAACAGCATTTACAATTGAGCCCAGTTGGCAATGGAATAGCATTGTAACTTTACTATGTCTTCAATAATTATTGTTTTTTCGCTCAATGTAGATTCATCTATGTTATGGAGGACAAGATTTAATTGACGTTTTTCTTTTTCCTGTTGCTCAGAAATGATTGCAGTTGCTAAATTAGAAAGTGATTCTGTGGATACGCTGTTAGTGCTAGTTAGAGGTGGCATGTCAGATGTTACGTACATTCAAATTAATAGTATCATCAAATTTCTTTTTGAGAAGATTATTATCATCACACAAATTGTTAACTTTGCATGGTTGTAAGCTCTTCTACTGATTTGCCCAAGGCAGAAATATTGGTTGCAAGAGAATGTTTACAGCAGAACCTTTATCATGCAGAGGAATCTAGGGGGTTGTCCCCAGTACTCCCCACCCAGTCAGCAAGCCTCTTTAAGACTGTGGTTTCGTACTCCAAACAAAACCAATCAATGTAGCTAAGGATTTGTATTCAATTAAAGTTGCCAGGTCTGCCGGACCTGTTCCTGTTCCTCCACCCCTGCTAATGGAGCTATATATACTGATCATGAATTCATGCATGTAGCTAAGATAAATGCGCGTACATACTGCATGGCTAGGTATATAACCTAATCAAAGTGTTAATTAGCCATGTTAGCCAGAACAATCAAAGACTGGAATACTTTATGCCCCACCATTATAGAAAGTTCCTCATCCATATTTGACTGCTCCCTCAAGGCTCTCTTTAGTTAACTATCTAATTATAAACTATCTAATTAATTTATATAGCTAGCTATCTGAATTGCATCAGCTTGTAGCAGTCTTATTCAGTAATAATAATCAGAATCAGTTACTTAGTTATAGCTCTGCCCTCTGCAATCATGCATGTGGTAATTTCATACAATTATGAAGGTGGCAATAGCTACACTAAGCCAAGTCAATTGATATAATGAGAAAATAAGTTTGCACTATTGCATATCATTAACACTTGCAGTGTTACAAAAATAATGAGAAAATAAACTGTGTGGGCCTATACAATGAATATTATAACTACTCAGCTATAGTGCTATTCTAGAACTTGTCAGTGCATATTAGCTACTGATCACACCGCTCAGTTGATCAGTGTGATGATGGTGGATAGCAGCAGTATCAACATTGTACCAGCCACCAGACCTGTTAATAATAATAACTAACGTCTAACCAGCAATTGTATGGCATAACACAACAACTCACCTGTTGAGCCATCATCATCATCACCTATTGTATGTAAATAGGTAAAAATTACAACTAGCTATATAATTATATTTTATACAAGCAAATAGCTAGCTACTGGAAATTGTGCATTTTGTCATGTTACAGCTATAGCTATAGCTAGCCTATTATTGTAGTAATTTTTACTGTTGTTCTCTTTCAATTGTTCTATAGTTGCTATATCTTTTCTATAGCTATACATGCAGTGATTGTTCACAAAGTTTAACTGTTTTTGTTCCACATTCAAACAAAGGATAGCGATACACATGTATATGCACTCATGGTTGTCACGTGATGGTGAAACAAATCTACGAAAAAACCATGCAATGTTCTATTTATTATACGGTTTTATATTCGTTAACAATTTCTATTTTATCAGGCGTGGTTCACACAATAGTCCATGAAGTACTTGGTTATTCGGCTAGTAAACCACCCCAGAAAGGCGTGACTTAGCTTTCTACAATAAGCGTACTGACTACTGAAATGCACAATAAAAGTTGTTGCGCATTGATAGAGTTATATTCAGGTGAGTTATGTCACCTGGACACCATATGGAATCGTCAGCAGCTAATGGACTAACCTTACCAATGTTATAAAAACATTGAGACATTATCGGATTCACGCTGCTTACTGCCAACAATGAGTTAGAAGTCATACTACTAGATGTAACCATTTTTCACAAACGAATGTGTTTGTTTGAATGCACACCGCATTTGTTATATACCTATAGAGTTGATAATTGATATTTTGTGGCTTATGCTAGCTAGCTAGCTATAGCATATATAGTAAGAAGTAAATATCTATATCTATAGCTACAATTGTAATACACATACCAGATTGATATATTATAGGCTATGTGTATACACGTGTGCATATAGGGTCAACATTACCTGGTGCTGGTGTTGGTGATGTTGTTGGTGTTGTTGGTGTTGTTGGTGTTGTTGGTGTTGTTTGTGTTGGTGTTGGTGTTGTTATTACTGGATCACCTAAGGAGCAAAAATATACACGCTACTTTAATTATATAGCTACACACTTCTCAAGATACATATATGTAGCTATGTCACAAGCTATAGTTAGATCTATTTAGTGTTGGTCTGTTGGTGATATTATTATAAATTCATGATATTAGCTAAGTGTCACACATGTTATCATCAGTACCATAAAAATTGTGAAGTCTATAATGCAAAAACATCAACGTCAGTAAAATATTACATAATTTCGGTGTTTACAGTATTGTTAATGCCGCGGATGTCATGATAATCATGGTAATAGTAACATAAAATTTGCACCGTATACAGCTACCGTAGTAATTTTGTATTTTGAATTTATGAAAACAAATTCTTGTCAAGCGTTTCAAAAAAATATTTACAAAAATTGGCAAGAATCAGCTTGTATAAAATCCTTTGAAAGCACCATTTACTTACAAAAATAGCCCATAATTTTTGTAATTTTCACATATATATTAGGCAAACATATCATCATGTTACAAAGCTACCACATGTGCTACACAGAATTCAAATGACACGCATTAGCTGGCTGGCTATATAATCACAGCTACTACTGTGTAGCTACCACTCAAGTTTTATACAGAGTCTTATAAATGTAGTGTAGAGCTGACTATAACATGCACACACTCAATATTGTAATTAGCTATACATGAATACAGTTACACAGTCATTGGATTTACCTTCTGTAATCATGGCAGTTGTTAGATTACCCCAATACACATTCATATTATTGGAAAAAATATCCACAAATGCATATCTACAAGTACAGAAAAATTGATATAACACTTGTCCAGCTACGTAGCTATCACATAGCTGACTACGTATATCAATAACTTCTCACTTTGACAGATGTAGCCATAGTAACTGTACTATTAGAGTAACTTGTAATGATTGTGTAATTGTGTATCTTGTAATCTTGTATTATAAATAGTGAGTGATTTACTCAGTACAGCAGACATTTATAATCACATTAACTGTATAAAAGAAAGGATTAAAACTTTTTTTATTAATCAGCTATCTCGACCAGCCTGAATGCGTTGTTTTACTTTTAGTGGTAGAAATTAATTCCCTTTTTTAAATTTAATTTTTAGCTTATAGCTAGCTAGCTATATACATAAAGGTTGCAATTACTGAGGGAAATTACGTTCATTTTAGTACCAATGCTTGTTTACAGGCAAAAAATACCGTATACATATACAAAGGATCTAAATTTTGCGGATTTCAACAAAATTTTCATCCTCAGAATTTTTACTTATCTGGTTTGCATTATTTAGAGCTGATACATCGACAATGGATCCGATACTTGAGCAGATAGCTAGCTATGCCTTGGGTGTAAACTTGCGATTGAAACCTTTTAATGCAACAGTTGATGTATCAGAATTGCCATATTTACAAGGAGCAACATTTTGAACTCTCTTCACTGGTGATTCAGTGGTGAAGTACTTAATAATTGTGAACATGAACCAGCTGGATCCCTATGCAGTTGCCCTAAAGGAGGATGGTGGTAGTGTTGTTGTATATGATCCGAGTGCCATTTAGCTAGTGTAGCTACCGTATGGCTTAAAATTTTCAAGGACTAAAATTTTCGTGGCTTGCTAAATTTCTCTATAAAAGTAATTTTCGTGGTAAAAATTTTGTGGATAGGCCCTCTGCATTGCCTATGCACCGCGTGCTTAATAATCATCAATGTCTTGTGACGTGAATTTTATGTATAGTGAACAGAATTAATTGAATAGTAAATGGAGATAAGGGCGTGCTACATAACTGAATCGGTATATCGTGTGTGTTCATGCCGGTTATCGGGAGAATACTACCTTGCATAAATGAAATTCATGCACAATGAAATTGTAAGAAATTGAATACACTCTCGAGATTTGTCCCAAGGTGGGCTTGAAATACCTTGCAAGCTTCAAGTTGAGCTCGTTGATCAACCACCACACACTGCATGATATGCAAAAGCTAATATGCGTAGCTCAAGGTAGCTATGTAATGTATGAAATTTTCAAGGATAAAATTTTCGTGGGTGCTTCAAAAACCACAAAATCCACAATTTTTAGTCCTCGAAAGTTTTAGGCTATACACTATTTTGTAATTTGTAAGTACTGCACTTGAGCACAAAAGTGCTGTTCTGGTGATTGATTTGCCACAGGAAGGCCTTGAGCTAACCTGCATTTACAAATTTAGTGGCTCAAAAGATTAGCTAAATCTGAGGAGAGAGATGTTGCAAAAATTATTTGCAGAAATAAAATAAGCATTATATTTAAATTATTCGCTAAATAAGCATTATAATTAAAGTGAATATGAACAAAACAAGTTATTTCTAACATCAGTAATATGCATGCACATATATGTGCATGTGATATGTCTCATGCCATTACACAGAAAATCACCATAGCTACAGCTACGATAACTTACGATATGCATCCACTGTGCATGTTAGCTACCTGACTAATATAAAGACCGATTCAAAATCTTAAACTAGATTTCACCACAAAATAGCTACAAATTTTGTACATGATTTCATAACAAACATTCAATGCATAGTTCCAGTCACTGGCCTCATAGGGAAGTATAGACACAGTGGTTAATAAAACGCACAGTGAAAGTTTTAACTGATTGTCAGAGTTATACAGTGGCTAGTCATCAGACTACACTGCTGGTTATGAAATAGCTGGTAGCTATGCCTATACTAAATTAGCTAAAAGCAAATTTTGAATTTAAAAAAGGGGACCACAACAAAAATAAGGAAACAAGTAGCCAGCATACCATATAGCAGGTTTTATTTGTAAGGTCCTAATTTGTGCGAATATTGCGAGGAATGATGAGCTAGCAAATTTTAAACTAAAATAACCAATAGACTTTTCTATGTAGTTGTCACGCAGTTCGTAAATTTAATAATAGCAAATATTACTGCTACACTATCAGAATGACTGATCCGCAAAATTGCACCTCACAAATAAAACCCGCTATATGGTATATACCTATTACAAGGTGTTCAATTATAACATACAAGTCTATACCTGAAATAAATAACTCCAGTTCCATTTGCTGGTGAAGTCCATCTCAGCATTACTGTTGTCTTTTCATTAGCATTTCTATGAGTGGCTCCCGTCTACAATACAGATAAATTATAGCAATGCATAATTTTGCATGAGAGCATCAAATCAAAGGTACAAGTGTGCTATATTGGCCATATAGCTAACTGTTTTATACTCTATCTATACAATATATTTTACTATTTGTTATTTGCATGAATTAAAATGTTTAGGAAATACATATCTAAAATGCTATAGGAAATGCAAGTGAAACAGCATATATCGAGAGACCAGAAGGCAAGCCTCATAAGGCTTCAATAGTATATCCTTTGAAGGTGGAGATACACACAAACTTACAGGCATGTGCATAAGCTTTTTGGCTTCAGTATACACCGTGGAGTCCACCAAATTTCTAAACCCTCAGGCCCTTTGCAGATCAAAGTACAGAGTGTATTGGAGTGTCATCCCCTTGAACAAGGGTTATTTTGGTTGGATATCCCAGTTTTTTCCTTCCTTGTAATAATTTTTACACCTTACCATGCTATATTGCATTACTCACGCATTTCCAGATGCACACCTGACTTAATAGTTAGGTATTATGTAATAGTTATAGCTAACATGTAGCTTTATATGAGCTATTTAGAATAAATTTTGCTATTTACATGTACAGTTAACTCAAACTTACGTTCATTGTACATCGAGTTTGCTGATCTTCCTCATTACCATCAAAATAAAATTCACCTGTTGGTGAGTCATCGGCTGCCATCCTAGCTTGTATGAGAAATCCTCGGAAATTGGCATTATCAACAGTGCCATTAAGAAAAACTACAAGATAATATAAGGACTATATAATAATAAATGTTTAGTGTGAAAAAACAAGTTGATCAAGACTCACGATAGTGAGTCGCGAGGCCAAGAAGAAGTGCAGCAATGTGACCACTGAGTGAGTTATTTACATGTAGCACCGCCCTCAAACTCGCAAATGCTCTAGCTAAGCCGCCATTAAAGCTATCACTTAGTTATTACCGACCCACAACATTCTTACTATATAGAATCAACAAACCAAAAATGGAGGAAATAGGCGCCACCATTCCTAAGTACCAGCCATTGCGAGTTTTATGGTGCCCATTGTGCGACTACGCACGATGAACCATCCTTTCCCACCCAATTTGCCCGTTTACTAGACAATTAGTACCTTCATTGTTTGAAGAATCAATATCCTGAAGTTGATAGACATCAATTCAGCCATTCTTCTGATACAGCCTTATAAATGCCTTCCTGTAACCACAAAAATTTTTATGTGGCAGTCGTTTTTTCTTCTTTCTTTCTTTCTTTTATTTTCATCACACACTTTTTTGGGGGCTTGCGGGAGCTTTCGTGAACCCCGGAAGTTTTTTCAAACTCTCTTTTTATAGATTCACTTGTTTGTCTAATAACTCACTCATTTCTTAATAGATTTCAGCCATATTTGTATCAGCACTTCTCCTATGTATGCTCTACCTGTCATACTATTATCAGTCTGAAGTAAACACTTGAGAAGGGCTATTACACTGCAGGTTGATAGTTGTCATAACTTGGACTGCCTTCGAATGATTTGCATAAACTTCAGATATACAATCTATATTGATGTATCACTCTGTAGTGAAAGTTAAAAAAATCTCGGGCTTGATTTTTTCAAAATTATGTTTCAAAGTATAGCTAATTTGCAATATTGTATGCTAGGCAAGTACAAGTTATGCCCATGCAGTACTTCTCTGCTGCTTGCTAGTAATAACATGTGTTTATACTTCCGTGATATGCTAAACAAAAACACCATGGGTGTAAAAAAAGTGCAAGGCCAATCAGAAGCAGCATTGCAAATAGGTATGTGCGACCAAAAACTTTGATATCAGTTGAGGCCAAGAAGTAACTTATCAAAAATCTTTTTCACTACTTGAATGACATACAATAGTTTATAGCATATTTTCACAACTATGATTGGCTTTGTCACATGGCCACCTTTTTCACACCATCATTATTAATAAAGGTGGCCAAGTGACAAAGCCAATCATAGTTGTGAAAATATGCTATAAACTATTGTATGTCATTCAAGTAGTGAAAAAGATTTTGATAAGTAACTTCTTGGCCTCAACTGATATCAAAGTTTTTGGTCGCACATACCTATTTGCAATGCTGCTTCTGATTGGCCTTGCACTTTTTTTACACCCAAGGTGTTTTTGTATAGCATGTATATATACCATCTAGTTATTAGTAATGTTAATCAACTGCTATTTCAGTGTATTGTAACTAATGATGTCACGGGCAAGTCACACGAACAAAGACTCATCACTAAGGAACACATAGCAACACATACAAATTAATTCTTTTGTTTAAACTGTCTATATACTCCAGTACTTTAGTAATAAAACTTTTTAAAGTTGTTTTAAGCTGAAATTCTTACTGTAACACTATAGGTCAGTCTTCTTTTATAAGCTCAGTAACCCACACTGCACATTCACTTTTAAAACTGAAGTGCTCCATCTTGTTGTTAATGTACAGCTGGTTAAACAGCTTTTACTTTGAAATGAATGGCTAACACTGCATTACCATGCTATTCTTTGGCAGTAACTCATGACACGCTTTGTTGTTAAGGCCCCGCCCATCAGTAATATCGATAGCAAGTGTCATATAAAGAAACTGAAAAACAGTAGGACTTGTTTGATTGGTTATTCAGGCTTCATTTCACATGAATGGTCTTTAATAGCCTGGGGGGAGGACACACACACACACATACATACATACATACATACATACATACATACATACATACATACATACACACACATACCAACATCCGCAAGAAAACAATTTCAGCAAACCAGGTGCGTGCCTGGTTTAAACAATTCTGTATGCACTGACAAATGGATAGATCTTAATTCCATAATATTCCATAATATTATTCCATAATATTTCGGATAGATCATCATCTCACAGTAAGATGATAGAAAAGCATTATATCTCTGTACTGTGTATGTATGTATGTATGTATGTGTGTGTGTGTGTGTATGTATGTGTGTGTGTGTGTGTGTGTGTGTGTGTGTGTGTGTGTGTGTGTGTGTGTATGTGTGTGTGTATGTATGTATGTATGTATGTATGTGTGTGTGTGTGTGTATATGTGTGTGTGTATGTATGTATGTATGTATGTATGTATGTATGTATGTATGTATGTATGTATGTATGTATGTATGTATGTATGTATGTATGTATGTATGTATGTATGTATGTATGTATGTATGTATGTATGTATGTATGTATGTATGTATGTATGTATGTATGTATGTATGTATGTATGTATGTATGTATGTATGTATGTATAACACAACATAGTTAAATAGTGTCCACTTACTTGTGTATGTATAATTAGGTGTATAGGTGTCCCCAATTGCACTAGTATCGACATAGAAAGGGACATCACCAGTAGCCTGGTTTGCAGGATTAGTATGACCAGTAGGCATGAATGCAATACAGGCTTCCATGGGAGCTCCACCTGATCGCCCCAGTACAGCAACTGCTGATGCAGCCAACAGTAGCACAATATGTAGCCAAAATTCCTAATTGATAGAAAAGGAAAATGAATGTGTGAATATAATTAACTATATAGCTAATGATTTAGAAATTTATCAAAACTTTGTCTTCAAAGATTTATAATTTATGATAGGTATTTATAAATGTACTCGACAGGACAGTTTTTGCAAATCCAGTATATAGCTAGCTAGCTATATGAGATGAAATGATTACTAAAAGAGGTCACACAAAATTGACTAAGCCTGCACGAACTTAAAAAACAAGCTATTGTTTTACCAGCTAAAAACCAGGCTCTAAGTTAAACTGCTGTTAATCTACTAGCTAGCTACTATTGTTGAGAACATTCAATTACAATATGAGGAAGTCACATGAAACACATACGTAGCAATGTAGCAATGCTGCAGTGATAAGCATATAGCTAAACCAAAAAACATTAGCTATACATCTCAGTCTTGTTTTGTAAAAAAATAGAGAAGTACTTTACATATCGAAAAGTCCTTAGAATTTCTTTGAGGATTCTTCTGTAGGTCACAAGGTATACTACAGTAGTAAGTCATTTCTTGTATGATGCTTACAAGAACATTTTAATCACATGCTTCAAGTGCCAAATTATCTCTACACTGTCTTACAGCTAAAATTGCATTGCCTTGAAAAGAAGGTACTGACTGTACCAAGTATGGCAGCAACCAGACATTGTTTGCCATCTGGGCAAGAGTGACATTTCTCTCGACTGATTTAGCATTGCTGTAAGCTGCATAACTATACCGGCAACCAGGGATTTAGCATCACTCTCCAGTGATCATAGAATGTCACTATTAACACAAGTGCAATTGTAACTGTGTTAAAGATGAACGTTCTATTAGAGTATTTAAACATTGACTAGCTACGTGATCATTTGCAGGTAGAGATGACATCACGTTGCAGTTATAGCATAGCTAGAACCATAGAATACTCTAGTAGCTCACTATATTCTATCTTGTAAAATGTTATATTTACAATTTCATATTGAGTTGTACTGTCAACAAATTGTGATTGTAAATTCACACATGTATATTAATATTGGTAGCTAGTCAGCCTAACAATGACATTCTGCATGGATGACAAGGGCTTATGTTTTCTTAGCTGCGTTTATTGATTTCTGATTTGTTGTGTAGCTACCAGCTGTAAAAGATGCTCACATGCAGTACATATGATTAGCCAATTAGCACACAGTAATATGTATGTGAGTACAATTGCAATCCCCTAAGGGCTATATATAGTTAGTAATAATAACGTTTTATGCAGTTGTGATTTTGTCATAAAAGATCACATATGTAACAAATGGTTGAAACACTCTAATAGAGCATTCATTACTAAAACCCTGTCACTTGTTATGGTAATATCCATGTGGAAAATGATGCAAAATCCACTGGTTGGTATAGTTACACAACAGCAATGCTAAACTAATTGCATTATACAACAGTCTGGCTAAAGCTGAAACTTTCAAAGAGCAGTGGAATTTGTAGAGTTCTTATTTAGACCAGTGGTTACTATTTAGTCAATGCTCCAAAGGAAAAATGGTGAAACAAAGAACAGAGCAAGTTACCAAGGGTTAAAGATCCTCATCATGGCTTATGGTGGCATCACTCCAGATATTAGTGCGTCTTCTAGACCAGCTGCTCAAAGTACTTCAACTAGTAGTAAGATAATTAGCTATACCATATTCCATCAGTGTTGTTTACTTTAAAGACACCACTCAAGAGGCAAGTGTTGCATGTCCTCCACCTCATGGTTCTCCTATCATGCCCGCTGGACTGATGGCAAAGGTGTGGTCTCACTCCTTATCAGTTAAAACAAACAATACTAGAGATCATTCTACAAGGCATGGTAGTTCGGTGAGTGTTGATAGCAACATGTTACATGGTTAGTACTCAGTTGCTAGGGAATAGTGGTGTCTGGTGGTCGACAGTTGCTGCAGTAGCAGGGAAAGAAGCATCTCTGCAAGGTAGTACAATATGTCATGCACAAAATATTTAATCTCTTATTGTACAGTCAGCCCAGTACAAGTGGCACGACAACGTTCAATGTTAGTCATGTGTCATACAACTTATAGTTTGCTGATCAATACTTGAAGAAATAAATGAAAGCTCATCTGAGGAGACTGTTGATTGCACGTGCATTTGTTCCATATCTAGCGTAAGCCGCCTATTATCGACATGTACGTATTATTGGCAATTTGTGTACTTATTATCGACACATAAGATTTCCATATTTTCACGGAAATATACAGGGTATTTGCCACAAGACGTACATAATGGCAGTTTTAAATCGGTTTGAAACGTTGCAATCTGCCTTATACTGATGTTTTGATGGCGTGAGTTGTTTAAATGCGTGCATTTTTGGTGAGACAGGGTTAACTCGGGTTAAATGCTACTCTGCCTTCACTAAGTAAGATAACACCTCGAGGAATTGTGGAAGCTTGAAATCAATGATTTACAGCTACTGCAGTGGTGGAATCTCTAAAAACTTGTTTAGGAAGGTTAAATATATCGTCGGTGTGGATAAAGCAGCAGTCAGGGAAGCGTCATGAAATAGTTGATACGGAAGTCAGAGTGCCTAGAAGCAGCAGTAGAATACAATGTAGAATCGGACCATGATAAAGACACCCCAACTTGGCATATGTAAAGTGGGTAATTGCACTTGTATACTATGGTTCAATGAATAGAGAATTGTTATAATTATATTGTTTAATATAAGCTGTACTCCTTGTTATATAATATTATATGTTTCTTGGTTACATATACGCATGTCATTGGCAACCTGCTTAAAAGCAATGTATGTACATAGAAAATCAGGAACACTGGTAATGCTTGTGTGGTTGTGTGTATGCATGTGTGGTGTGATGTGTGTGTATGTGTGCGTGTGTGCGTGCGTGTACATGCATGCATGCATGTGTGCATGTATTGCCTGTACATGTGTCAAGAGTGTCGAACTGGTATACACTGCATCCAATTTCTTGCCACCATTCATTAGTTTGGTCCTATGTAATTGATCAAGCCAGCCAACTCTTCCAACGTGGTCTAGATAGACATGAGCAGTTTTTCTGTCTTGTGCAATGTGGCTAACCAACCATTACTGTTACCGCTTTCTGCATTTAGGGAAATTAAATGTTAACCAAAGTGTAAAGGACTGGCTGCTTGAAAATCAGAATCCTGTATTAATGTTGCCACTCAACAGTGTCCACTCAACAGTAACAGTAGGTCAGTATTAAGTTGTGTGTTGTAACTTAACATGATTTTGCTATATTAGTTTACAGCATCATCATCATCTGAGTTGCAATGGACCCAGTGTTACGAGCAGGACATGGCTATCACTACTATAACTGGCTACAACTGCTTTTAGAACACCAGAAAAGTATAAGGAATAGAGCAAAATGGACTCAGTGCGGCTGTGGAAGTTGGATACATGCAGACTGTATCAGTAAAATCCATGTAGAAGAAAATGGAAAGCCTAGAACATGTTATCTAGCTTAGTATTTTAGTTGAAAAGCTTGCGTATTGCTGATTATAATACATTATTGAATTTTTACATCATGAAGTGCACTATATAAGGATATTTTATTAATGGGTAAAGTTAGGTGGGTGTTCAGACAGGAAGTGGGTGTAGTAATTATTGTTGCCAAAAACTCCATAGCGGCGTGTATAGAGCTAAGTGTAACAAGGTGTCGATAATTGAGCTACGGAGAATGTACAGACGATAACAAGTACGTGGTGACGATAAATGGCATTTGCATGGGATCCCTCTAGCGCCCATATCTCAGCAAGGGAAGCAAGTTTGAACTTGAAAAAAATAATCTGAGTAGTTCAATTGTTCATTGGCCAAAATTGAAATTCGTAGCTTACTCAGTTTATTCATACACTCCCGCAGAAAAGTTCATGTCGATAAATGGCGGCTTACGCTATACACTGTATATATAAGGTAAATGGTGTATTTTAATTAGATTAAATAGCCAATTATGATGACTTAATTTAATTATGTTAAACCACCCTGCACTGTACCATCGATAAGCCAGTTGCACATATTTTGATTACTTTTTTAATTGCGGTTATGTCATGACTGGATGCTCTGGATGCCCGTAAAAATGTATTGCAGCCAATGAGAATCCGATGATCGACGGTGATTAAATGACTGTCACGAATGAATCATACAGTATAACCCAATTCTGCGAATGAATTTAATAAGACAGTGAATTTCGTCATCATTTAGTGTTTGTTAGAAATGAATCGTGTGTTCTAGCGGAAGATTATGGCCATGTAAATATTAAAAATGCATCACTACAGTACTATTTCGCTTACTAAAAAGATGGAGCACTCGTCTAAGTGTTCTCCCAGGTACAATTAAATATAATCTGCAGTATAAAACTATTTGCTGGTTATCTAAACTTCATACATGAAAGCCAAGTAGGCTGGTAATGGAATTTCGATTGGCTATAGTTACAGCGTAGCAAGGCCTCATTTTAGTGTTATTTTATCGCTAACCATTTATAACACACTGAGCAACCGTTACTAGTTATATAGCCTTAGTTTTCAGCTGTGTTCACCACAAAACTGAAATGTTTTTCACTGTAACTCACAGCTAGTAGGTGCAATTCGCTTCCAACAAATGCCACAATGTGTGGAATTTTATCGTCTTTCCGTTATTGTTCGCAAAATTAAATATACTGTATACTTAAGCCACCGCAGAAGTTTGAATGTAGCACATCTTTGATTTTCCATTGGATACAATACATTTATACATGCAATCACAGCATCCAATCATGACGTAACCGCAATTAACACCTTAATGCATTCTTGAATCCTTACATGAAACTGGCTTATTGCATGTTTGTCAGTTTGAACATTACATTGAGTAGAATACTTTAAGTTGAGTAATATATTAGTGATAGCTACACTAATTTTTCCTGCTTTTTCTGCTGTTGCTCCATCAAAAGTGAACTGCTCTGTGGACTGCAACAGTGCCACAAGCTCAATGGCACCAACATTAGAGGAACAAACTGGAAATACCTTCCCTAGAAAGTTACCAGCTAAAGCCAACATACTATCCAATTCATGCTAACAAAAACCTTCGCCAACTACTGACCCTACTAAAAAGAGTTAATGTGAGGCTGTGGAATCACTTGATGATCTGAAGGACCTAATTTTCTTTGCCTTTAACAACCTGTCTTCTTGTAATTTGTTGGATACGGTCACAGAGAGTTTTCTGATTCTGTTGTGTATACTCAATTACCTTTGGCCAAATATCTAGTTGAATGAGCCTCCATTGAAACACTGATTTTTTAGACAACCTTGCCGACCCCGCCTTTGGTAGGTTTAATTTTACAGGAGACTTATAAGCACATTGGTTTTGCACTACATACAAATTTATCATTTGATCTCTCTTTTGAAGACTCTTGGTAGCTAAATGGCTTGGCTTGCAGACCCTTGCAAGGGACATTCTTGTTTCTGTAGACCCCTTGCCTTTGTGGGACATTGCATGTTGTTACTGCTTTTACCAGAGGTTCTCATGCAGCATTGCTGCTTGCCATTCCATTTGTGGCTTAATTACTGTTGGCTGGCTCTCGCAGTACACTTTTTGAGCCCTTGCATCCCTGCATGGGTTAGAGATATTTTCTCCTTGCTAGCTATGCTTCATGCCTACCCTCATGTGGGGCTTTGTCGTATTTTGGAAATACAGGTTCTGTTCCATGACTTCCAGTCTCCTCCTGTGGGGTCAGCATCATAACAGTTTGCAGACAAACTTCTAGTCAGCTAAAGTGATTGAAGACCAGGAGCCTGCACAGTAGTGCTGGGCGGTATGCCGGTAATACTGTTTATAGATGGTATTTATCCATACCGGTATGAAAGTATTGTCTTATTTTTTGCAATACCAAAATACCGCCTGTTTTATTTAATCAAATTTTTTGAGGCTTGGAGGTGGCCAGGAAGCCATACTGCAAGTAAACACTGAAGTCAACACTTAAACTTTTTTGGCAAGCACCAACCTACCGTTATAGAAGGTGTTAATTTGTATCAAGTACGGTATAGTACTTAATAGGATTGGTAAGAAATTGTATGGTTTCCCGATTTTTCGCACTTCATAAAACAACCTTTACCCGAAAAAACCGACTGGAATGCATTGGTAAGGCTGTAATGATGCTGTACCTTGAATATTTCGACCTACAGCCAACTTTGAAAATTTCGAAATTCACCTGTATTTCGTCTGCCAGCCTGCCGTAAGACCCGGTTGCGCAAGGTGTAGGGCTCCAGAAATTTCACACAATAAAGGTAATGGCACCGGATTTACGAAAATGTTGTTCCGAAGACAATTTACCCACTGCGCCATGGCGATTCCTTTTATCCTTCATTCCCTTCCTTGTTCTTCTATATTCCTTTAGCAAGGTGTGAATCTCACCATAGATATAATACACAGAACTGGATTGGAAACTAATCACGTGCGCCAATTAGTCATGTACATTTTGTCAGGTGCAATGCGCGTTGCTGTAGTCGGCAATTTGTCAATAGCAATATCAATTTGTTGGTAGTATTATTAATTTGTCAAAGACTATTTGTGACCGGATTTGCGAAAATGTGCATTGTTACCAGAGCCAACCAAAGACACCAAGGTCACCCGTGGACGTCTGACACACCCTAGAAAGCAGCCGCAGCAAAAGCAGACTGATGAGCTGTTGGCATCCATACACACATGCACTGTTAGTTTATTGGTGTAGCTATCGAATGGCGGTGAAATCTGTGTTTCCATATTGTGTGCGAACTATGCACATTTTGCCAAATCTGGTCACATTTATTGATAATGTGCTCATTACCTCTCTATACATGGGTTTCTTTTACCCATTCTATCTTGTAAGCACACACGACCATACCGGCATCATATTATTGTGTGGACATACGTTAGTTTGTGGGACTGGATATGACAATCTACAATGCCTACTTATCTTTGTCTAGCGTTTTCATATACGCTAACTATTTGTCTACTGGATCCAAGTAGTTAATAGCGATACAGCTAGATAGTACGAACAGAGTACTAGAATCATTAACACTGCTATTTTGCATCCAAAACGCATTAATGCGAACAATAACGTCTACTGTTGTAGTATACATAGTAATGTCCAGTACTCCAGTAGAACTACCTGCGCTTAAGCACTTAACATCAATAATTATAAGAGAATTTCCCTGTGCTTGGTACACCACAAACTTTAAAATTCGTTTAGACGGCCATATAACCGGTTTCGTATATTTGTTAAACCCACGCCCAGTTATAAAACTTACCGCGTCCGTCAGAATAACACTAGTACTATTAAGTAAACAAGTTTTCAGTGAGCAGATACGAATATATTATGAGAGAACAATACAAACGTAAAAGAACAGTTTAGTTGGCGAGAAACGCGAGTTGCACTCGACAATGTTAGCGCACGTGATTAGTTTCCAATCCAGTTCCGTGTATTATATCTATGATCTCACCTTCGAAGGTGACGATAGCCTGTTACGGCTTCTGCTTATTACGTCACGCAAAAACCTAGCTTGCACGTGATATAATTAGTTACAGTGGCACCATGGCACGATGTAGTCTCGCGGGCCAGACCTATTTTTTGGCGAAGGTCGTTCATGATCGCTTGCAGTGCAAGCATAGATTATATACGCCCTATGGATATGAAACTTATAAGCGCCACCAGTCATATCCTGGTTTCGCGCCCCTAATTTATAACTGCCCACTGTCCATAGCGAAAACCATCCAAACCATCCCTAAAAAGCCTAATATGTGATTTTTATCATGCAAGAAAGCTAGAAAGCTGTCTGTGTCCAACTAGAAATTTATACAAAGAAATAGATATACTCTAATAGTACAGTCACTGTATTTTATAAAATATATACTCTAATAAAACAGTCTATAAAAATTGCATGCAAACTTCGCCCTAAATTTAGTCAAATTAGCAGGTCACAATGACCATTTCTTGGTACTTTTCAAAAGAATGCAGCCAGTGGTTTCTGAGAACATGTGTTACAAAAAACACTGAAGAAAACTTTGAAAGAGCCGAAAAACTTCACCGCACTGTTAACAACTGGAACACAGCCCTGTCCAGTCAATAATTTCATGGAGTAGTCTTCGAAATAACCATAAAGCAGCATCATATTACATTCGAGTTTCTCACCTTTGTGTAAATACCTCTGGAAGACAATATAACTGACGATGAAATAACCTTGTCCGACCTATCAAGATTTAGTACCGAACAATTCCTAAAAACTACTAGCAAATACACTCCTAAAACTTATGGAAACAAACTAACTACCGTTACTGACATTCACGAATGAAATTTTTAGAAGCGCGAAACCAGCATAGAGACACTGGCACTCCATTACAAATGTATGGGCGCGCGCCACTGTTTCACATCCATAGGGCGTATATAATCTATGGTGTAAGTGATAACGACCTGCGCCAAAAAATAGGTATGGCCCGCGAGACTAGGCACGATGTTTTTGCATGTACTTTATTACATCGTGAACTTCGAGATTATAGCCTTGGACAAATAGCTTTTGCTGTTTTTCGAGCGTTATTTGCTATCACACAGCTGCTTTGCCATGTAAGCGCGTTGTTAACAAGCGCCTGTAAACAAGCATAATTATTATGTAAGCGCCTAGCTGTAACATTTGTGTGCCTGCTGAAAGATTATGAATGCTTAGCATGTATAAAAAGAAAACACTAGAATGATAAAATTCAAAAGGTAAGTAGGGATTGAATTCAATAGTGCTACAAAAAGTAAGGAAACGAGGAATAAGATTTTGGGACGAGAAAACACATTCTGGCATGAGATAATTTATAAAAGTTTAATCCCTACTTTTGGCTCACTAGGTTTGCCAAAAGTAGGGATTAAACTTTTATAAATTATCTCATGCCAGAATGTGTTTTCTCGTCCCAAAATCTTATTCCTCGTTTCCTTACTTTTTGTAGCACTATTGAATTCAATCCCTACTTACCTTTTGCCGGAATTTTTATCGTTCTAGTTAATAACCAGTTACTTGATAAAAGTTTTACTTGTGAGAACCATCTTACCACATCTATATTGAGATTTTAAGATGCACTGATGACTTAAAATTGTGATGATGACAATACCGTGATATTTTACAACAATACCGTACTGTCTCCCTTTTTTTGATACCGCCCAGCCTTACTGCTGCGTGCACAGCAACAATTTGTAGTCCCCAACAAGGAACAGATTACAGTAATGGCAAGTTGAAGAACAACCTGCTGGTGTTGATGGTGATGGCAAAGTAGCTAAAAAGCTTCTCCTTCTAGCTAGTAACTATGGTAGCAAAACCGACTTCTCAGGACGTTTGTACAGGAGATAATGATGAGGAGTATGTTGCAGATGATGAGGGTAAAGTTGATAAAATCATTCCACCTGTAGCTATAGCTATAGTGGTTAAGGAGCCATCAAAGAATGAAGTTGCTGAGGAAGCTTATGATGACAAGGATGACACAGATAGAGATGTTAACAAAGCTTAATATTGACAAGCCTGATGACAAAACTGAGGAAGAGATTGATGAGAGGGTTGATGATGATAAAGTAACTGATGAAGCTGATAAAATGATGATTGCTGAGAAAGATTGGTAAAGATGTTATGAAGATGATGTATGTGTAGCCATTGAATTGAACACTTAGCTATATATGGTAGCTATAGCTTTTTAGTGTTTAATGCATAAATTTTTAGCGAATTGTAGATCGATTGTACATTGATGCTCTCTAATAGAGCAGTCGACCATTATTAGTGCATGACTGCACTATTAGACGGTATCGATCAGACTCTATAGCTAATTTTAGCGATTTCGTATAGCTATACTAGTGCATCGTTAATATACGGGAAAACGCTTCGGACGTGCAGCACGTGCGATCGACTTAGTTGCATCATCTTGTATGGCGTACAAAATTTTTCGTGGGACGATACTTCCGGGATTTTCTAGAGCGCGAGGTTTTCGCGGAATTGTTCAGTTCCGACAAAAAAATTGTGTTTCGGAAACGTAGCTACGCAGGCGCGTATGAGACCAAGTTAATTAAGATGACCACGCAATCCAAGCAATATCCACCGCCTTATCATTTCAGTCCAAGTTGATTTTCAAGTTTAAATTTCCAAATCGATCCGCCGATTATCGGCAGAACATCGCGGCTGTATATACGTCAATAGCTATTTGGCGATAACTATACCTGCCATAGCGAAAAGAGCTGCATACGAGCTAGCTAGCTATACTCTTTGCCGTCAACTAATACATACAATCAAAACCATACTAACTAAAAATGACAAATATATCAGTTCCGACTACTATAGCTACGCTATAGGAATTAAGAATAGAATATTCAGCTAGCCTGCTAGCTATAATTCAAGCTAACCACACGTGACTATCATTAGCAATTAATAAACTTACCATCTTGTATCGTTCCGCTGAGACTGGTTAACTATGCACGATGCTTACCGACAAACCCTACAGAGCTGCACCTCGTCCGAGAACACGAGTAATGTGACCAGATCCACACTTAGCGGCTAGCTATATATAGCTATGGTTTTGCGTGACCGTATAAATGTAGCTAATATCAGAAATCATAAATGTGCCAGGAATTAAACTAATATAGACTTTAGCTATATATAGCCACCACATGATTAAAGCTATCTCCCAAATGCCTGCATCACCCAGCTATATATATAGCTAGCTACACATGCAACCATATATGGATAGCTATATGTATACATGCATGACATGCCTGCAGCTATATATAGCTAACTACTAGCTATATATCACACAGTCATATATTTTGTGGATATAGCTATAACATAATCTGCATGCATGCATGCATGGCATGTAATGATTAAGCTGCAACTTAAGCATGTGGCTATAACTACATGCATGTACGCACCATGCATGCATGCATGTATAGTAACACAGGGTAGCTAGTTAGCTTAAAGAAACAAAATCAGCTGCATTAATAGCTATAGGTATATAGCTAGCTATACATGTGCTACAACTACATGCATGCCCACACATGCACACACATAGATGTACATGCCTACATGCACAAAGACACACACACATAATATTATAGACATGCCTACACATTGCACACATACAAATGTCAGTGCACACATTAACAGATGACAATGTGACTATACAGTTGCTATGTACATATGGTAGCTAATCTTAATTGATAGACCAAACAAAATAGCCCAACTCATTAGCTGGTAAAGAATAAATTAACCATAATTGTTGAATTTCTACTTATTAAATATATTAAACCACTAATGTGAAGCAATATATGCCACAATCAAAGTAACCATTAGCTACTAAGTCAAATTAGCAAACCAACATGGCCTCCTCACAATATTCATAGCCACAGCAATAATTAGATAACAATTTGAGTACTATATGAATTCTTTTGAGAACAACAGTTGGCAAGCATATACACTGGCAATATAAACTGTCAAGTACAATGGGGTACAACTAATTTAACTCAGGTCATTTGAAATGTGAGAAATTTGGATAGCTAGGCACTGCAGAGTAACAACTAGCTATAGATATATATACACACAATCTTATGTAGTGCAGTAATGGAGTAGCTAGCAATGTGGCTATACTTCATGCAAATCATTTGTACCCACATGACCTCATATGTAGGATAATTCAGATATATAAAACAAAATTTGTGTATGGCAACTGAATGCATCCATCTAGCAGCTAGCTAGCGGCCGGCTATACGATTACTAACGTTACTAGCATGCAATATAGTTAGCTAGCTAGCTACATTGTGGGCTGTTGTATCCATTGAGTGATTCATGTTGAGCATCAATACCATATATAGTAGTTATGTAGTTAGCTATAGTTATACCATATAAAAGATATGAATACAATATTGTCATGCACTAGCTGTAGGCTACATGTAGCATGTCATGACATAATGATTATGGCTTCACATTGGCATGTGATCATATAACAGTGCACACATTAATGTTTGTATATTGACAACATCATAATGTTATAACTATCCCTCCCTCATACATTTTTCTTGATTTTGCATACCTATACATATTAGTCAATGATCTACCATATAAAAACATTCAGTGATTTTTACTCCAACTATAATGACCTGAGCTACCAATAGTTAGGCTAGAATGGTTTAAACACTATGAGAGCAGACCAACTTGTGGTACGTAGACCTGACAAAAATTTACATTGTTTTCAAATTAACGCATTCCAATAGAGATGGGACAATACTGTGATGCATCGATGCATCACAATACATAATAGTTCAATATGCATATCGATACTGCAAATTGAGTATCGATGCATTGATTATCAAGGTATTGCTGTGTATCGATCAATAAATGTTGTGTGTAATGCATAAAAGATTTAAAGTGACAACCAGCTACTTAAATATTGGATGTAAAAGATTATATTATTGCTTTCAGGTATTACCATAGAGAAAGCTCAAGTGTATTCCAATGCTTTAAAACTGAAGCAGTGATGTATTGTGGTATCGTGATACACTTTTGGCACAATGCATCAATACTCCTATACCATGTATTGTCCCATCTCTACATTCCAATATTGGTAAATATGTACGATTGTCACTCCATTATGATCAGTAGATATCGTAAACACCTCTAATCTAGACACTTACGTTAGGTGCTGCACAGCCATGCGCCTATGGCTGTATCATGTTCTTCAGTTCTTGCAATGGCAATATGGATATAAAGCCTACAAAATGACGTGTAGTGATTACGGAGGAGACAAAAAAGTAATGAAGAAACAGAGCGGACAGCTGGAGACAGAGACATAGCTGGAGAGAGAGACACACAGAGAGAGACAGAGACACACAGAGAGAGTTTAGTACATGGTGGCCAGGAAGCCAAACACCAGCTGAGAGTGATAACAGATTGCTTGGCTGGAGTATTGCATCATGGAAGTTATCACAGACACTTACAAAGGCTGGCTTCACTTCATCCAGCTCTGCTACACATCCATGCAGTACCACATAAGTTCAAGATAAAAATTACACAATCACATGTTTCACCGGCCATGTAAACATTGGTAGCCGGAATGCCATAGTTACAATGGCTATATTATATTATAGCTATATATGTATGACACATATGTTGCTATAGCTATAGCTAGCTATGGGTACATGTGACTCAGTTGAGCATCACATTTATCAGTGTTGTGTCTTAATTTATAAAGACTTGCCCCCACACAATGTTGCAACATCTGTCTTGTTCAATATAATATGAAATATGTTTTATTTACACCATGGTAACCATAAAACAAGATAAAACATTGCCGCTTTGTCCGCATAATAGTGAGGAATAGCACTTGTTCTACCACTTTTGAGCTTTAACCAAATCAATGATTCTGCTGCAATAATTCAACAATACTAGCCAACTATCTTTAATTTCAAAAACCCCTCAGCCGGTAAAAACATTTCTTAAGTTTCGTGCATACAAGAGTAGCTATCAGTAGCTATATCAACTAGCATAATCAAAAATTTAAATTTAAAAAGTAAGTAGCTATAGGGATCGATCTATCACTACAAAAAGTAAGGAAACAAGGAATAGAAGGTATGGCATGAGACTACGCTAAAGATTTTGGTATGAGAAAGTTTAACCTCTACTTTTGGCGAACTTAGCAATAGTGAAATTAGCCAAAAGTAGGGATTAAACTTTTATCAGTAAATTATCTCAGTCATGCATACCAAAATCTTTAGTGTAGTCTCATGCCATATATCTTCTATTCCTTGTTTCCGTCAATTTTACTCATCAAAGTTTTCCAGACCCCAATTCATCAAAATTTTCCACCGTCAAAATTTTGTGCTATACGGTATATCTATGATTAGGAATTTAGGATAACTTTAGTGACATTAGCTAAAACTACATATACTTTTAATAAAGTTGTCACGGTTATACGTATTTGATTGTGGGTTTCAAGTTTTATTTTCTCTTTAATTCAATACGATTCCAAGTACTTTCAATCACCAAGGTATCAAAATCTGACTCTGAGTCCTTTTGATTATCCTTATTTCCTTCTACTGAATGTGCGTACCTAGCTATCCGCAACAACTGTATAATGTAACTGTTTCTGAATTTATATTGCTTATAACTTCAAAGAAAAGAATCACATAATCATAGGAATCAAAAATTCAAGGAAAATACTCGATGTCTAAGTATCAAGTAGCTACTTCAAGTATTGGTATTGATGTTATGGTTTTTATAGAGACTAAGTTAGTATGTTGCACAGTTCCCCATACTCTGCCAATAGTAAGAGTTAACTATATCATTACTGTAACTAGTTACATTATTACATTATTACATATTACTTGAAGCAATGTAACTCGTCATAGTTATGTAATTCAAAGTAACTTGTGACTAGTAGCTAATATATTACATATCAGTTACCGTAAAACCGGAAACTTTGGTGAGTGGAAACTTTGACAAATTTGACGAATCCAAGTGAATTCGCCACCAAACTTTAACAAATCAATATACCCAAATAACTACCTTTTCTATGAAGATGTCAAGTAATTCGTCAAAGTTTATTTTGTCAAAGCTTTTGCAGTGAGGATTTGTCAAAGTTTCTGGTTTTACGGTACTATTTTTCACCGGCCTACTGCAAAGTCATTATTTAGTGGTAAAACTCAGTGATTTTTTATATCAAATGTGTCTGTGTAACACTACTCAAACACATTTTATAAGAGAATTTACTGACTTGACTATTAGTGAACGGAGATTTACAGAGAAACACAGAAAGTAGTATAAATTTTTACAAAGTAATATTATTACTGGTTACATATTAGCTACTTTTGAGAAAAATAACTTGTTACATTACTTAGTTACTTAAAAGGTAATATTATTATGTAACTTAGTTACAAAGTATAACTAGTTACCCCAGACTCTGAGTGTCCTCTTCCTCATTGTCATAAAGTTCCAGTCTTGCATTGTTAAGATATTGTTGAAACAGCTGACATTGAACTTCAGTTTAGTGTGGAGATAAAATATCTCCGGATCGACCCGTGTTTGTTAATATAGCAATTCCTTGTGACTGTTCTATTAGGGAGTTGCTATGATAAAACTTTAGTAACAAACAGTGTCTCTCCTTCTTATCTCCACAATCAGATATTTCAGTATTCGAAAGATGTGACAGGTCATCTTAGTCATAACATGCCTTTTTAGAGTCAGTTTTTACTAATTTTAAAAAGAGGAGTCTTTTAGCTACCATGCCGGGGACTGCGGAACAGTTTACCACCCAGTGTTACAGAGCCGGGCTATTACACCATCTATTGTATATTAATGTTGCCGTAAATATTGTTGGTTCACTGAGTGTAAATATTGTTGCTTCAGTGTTGTTGTAATGTTGTATTCATTGTGTATCTATATCAGTGTATTTTGTATGTCAGCCGGCGTGCTCGGGCCTCCCAGCACTGAAAATCAGTGCTAATTACGTGGACTCCCTGATTAAATATTATAATTACAATTACGTTGTTCTGTAGCTATAGGTTTAATAATTATATGATATTTTGTAATAGTAGCTATAGTGTTTCTGCTGGCCGGTTTAATATAGTTAATTAGTTAAATTAAAATTTTAACCATCCGGTAAGCCCGGCAATCAGTATATTATCACATGGCCAGTATAGTATCACATGGCCAGACTCTTCAAGTTCTTCACAGGGCTTGTGTGCTAGTGTAGCTATACATGTACCGTAACCATGGCTGCAGCTATTTCTTGCATGCATGCATGTATGCTCTCTATAGCTCTAGCTAGCTACTGAGTTACATACAAGTGACCATGCATGCATGTAGGGGTAGCTATATTGCTATATTAGCTTACAGCTCCATGCAAAGCCATCCATGGGTGTGGTGCCGTGATATAGCTTCACAGTAATTTGATTCCCATAATAAATATATCTTCATAGCTAATTATAACCATAAATTAATTTATATACATACAAATGTTCAATTGATAACATTAGCTATTAAAGATATAGTCAAGGTGACTGCTAGTGAGATCATAAAAGTGCCAACTGTCAAACCTGTCAACATAAACAATTTAACAGTTTTATGAAGTTATGGATATGGCTAAGTGATTTACCTGTAGCTCCTCCTGTAACTTCATCATCTGAAATATAAGTTTGAATAACAGTTAATAGCTAACAACTATAGCTACACATGCATGCATGCACACACACACACACACACACACACACATACACACACACACACACACACACACACACACACACACACACACACACACACACACACACACACACACACACACACACACACACACACACACACACACACACACACACACACACACACACACACACACACACACACACACACACACACACACACACACACACACACACACACACACACACACACACACACACACACACACACACACACACACACACACACACACACACACACACACACACACACACACACACACACACACACACACACACACACACACACACACACACATGGCCTCAAAATATAATTGAGTGACAAAACCATAGCAATCACAATTATTGAGTTAAGTTAGCTAGTCCATGAATATATGCTATGGCTAGCTATATAGCTAAATTAACCAATAGAATGCATGAACACTACATGGTAGGTAGCTAGCTAGCCTATAGCTACTGAATGAGCTTAACCTGGGGTGGCTGAAGGCATCATCACTGAAGGAGTGGCTATTTCTTCTGGAGGAGTGGTTATCTCTTCTGGAAGAGTGGCTGTTACTATTGGAGGAGTGGTTATCTCTTCTGGAAGAGTGGCTGTTACTATTGGAGGAGTGGTTATCTCTTCTGGAGGAGTAACTGTTACTATTGGAGGAGTGGCTGTTACTATTGGAGGAGTGGCTGTAATTTCTACTGGAGATGTGGTCATTACAATAGTAGGTGTGAGTATCTCTGAGATGGTAGCAGTTTCAGTAAGTGTTTGGGTAGGTGTGGTGGCTACAAAAATGCAGAGCAATAAGTTAGCTATAGCTAGCTAAGCCAAACTACAGTGGATAGTTAAATATGTACTGTACTATAGCTAGCCAATTACCTTCAGCAGTTGGAAGCTCATTGATTTCTCCAGCTATATACATAAAATTATACATACTATAGATATATGTATATACTGAGCTATACTGATACCTTCCAAGAGTGGTGCAGTTTGCAAGTCAGCCCAGAAGGTTGAAAATCTCCACACAAATGCATGTCTGCAAGTTTCTAATATTTTAAACACTCATCGCTACTTGTACTAATTAAAGCTCACCCAAAGTATACTGGTCCAGTCCCAGCAGCAGGAGACATCCAATACACAGTGATGTTAGTCTTAGCTGCATTACTGTTATGAGTCACTGAACCCTATATACATGACAACCATACCATGCATGCATGAACTAACTTTAGCTACATATCGCTATAGTGACTTACATCACTCCTTTGACAGCTACTTAATCGATACAAAGCTCCTGGTGGGGGAGCCATGAATGTTCCCACAACTGAATCATCTGCATAAGTTCTGCCTTGTAGGAGGAAACCTCTGAATACATCAGAGAACACACCAACTCCCGTTGCTACTAAAGTAACTATATATAGACAATTGTACACCTCAATGTGACCGGTTCATTGTTATAACATAGAGAACTTACTAGAGTACATCGTGTTTGGAATGTAGTAAAGTGTAGTAGTGTTCGATGACTCATTAAACGTGGAATCGAAATTAGATAAGTCTACAATGTGAGGTGATGGTGTAACTTGTGCTACATCACTATGTTGAGGTGTCAGTGTGACACATGCTGGAAGAGGAGCACCAGCTCTATTGCCACTGACAGTGTGGACTGCTATCACCACAGCAACAACAAGTGAGTAGATAACCTACATGCAGTAGAGTGGTTATTGATTTACACTTAATATACAGTATACGTATATATATATAGCTAGTTATATTATCACTGGAGCAATATATAGGAATTTCCTGCTACAGTATAGGGCAGAATTTCCTATAGAATTCAATTGGTTATTGTAAGGAAATTCTCAGTATAGGAAATTCTGCCCTATATATATAGCTACTGTAGAAGTACTGTTGAAGGAAATTCCTATATTTTCCAGTATATTATACCAATACATTATTTTCTATGTTACCTTAATCATGTCTAAACTTGCAGGAAGATTTAGGCAGTTAGCCGGCACTATTATAAGTGAGTATAGCTATGTAACAAGCTAATAATGCTAACTGACCATATAGTTACAGCTACTACATCTATTTATATAGCTAGTGGTTAGCAACATAGCCTATATATAGCTATAGCTATAGCTATATATAGTTATACAAAACTCAGTCATGCACACATTTCCATTGATGATTACTGAGATGGCTATAACTATTTAGAGAAGCCATCCCTGCCATAAATGGTACGTGCATTGATATAGGAATCACAGACATTGTCATGTACCATAAAAATGCTCACTATATACCTGTAGCTAAATACAGTATTGTCATGCACTTGCTACATGAAGCAGATCATGTCATGAGAATTGTGGCTTTACAATGGCTACATTAAACAATAGCAGTTATTTCCAGGTATAATGGTAACCGTATATATATATAGAGCTATATATTTACCATAAATTAAAAATAGTGAATTTGGGAAATTAACCTGTAAAGCAATTTATATCTGCTTTGGGAGTAACCAAAAATTATTAGCTATACATTAGCCATGCAGCCATAGTTAGTTTGTTGGCAAATACATGCACCAGCTGATAGCTAATATATTGTAGCCTATAGCTATACAGTATAGGATATAGGCTATAAGTGTGTAACTAACTAGCTATAATGTATAGCTATATAGCCGGCTAGCTATACTGATGTGAAATTTGTACTGTGTGTTATAGCTACACAGCTATAGTCACGCATGATAATAGATAATAGCTATCAAATTTAGTTAGCTATATAGCTATATAGCTAGTAGTCACAACTCAAAATCTGATATTAGCTAGTAAAAGTTGATAGACAATTAGTTCATGCATGTAGTCACAGTGACAATGTTCTACAACTAAGCAAACGTGTGCAGTCAAACACATGGAGTCAGCAGCTGGCCAGCTAGCTGCATAGCTAGATGACCAAAGAGATGATGTTGGTGAACAGCAATATCATCACTGAACTAGCCCCCATTATTCCTGTACAAGAGCAAATTGTAGTGTGTGTAGCATATTGACAGCAATTATACCTGTAGCTCCACCACTGCCACCCCCACCTATAGAGAATAAATGAAGCCATATAGCTAGCTAGATAAATCACATGCACATTTGAGATTTGAGTAAATAGCCAGCCAGCTATAGCTACCTTAAAATCTATAGCAACTTCTTTCATTGACTGATGCACAATCATATCATGTATATACCAATATGTTCATTTAGCTAGCGAGTCAATCATTCCACATACATCATTATAGCTATGTGGCTAATGTATTCCCTACAGCTAAACTTAACCATATAAGGGCTGTCCTTTTGAGCACAAAATATGTTCATGATCATAATAAAGTATAGCTAAGATAAACTATATAGCCACAGTTGTATATTTAACGATACATAAAAATATTATAATAATCTTGCCATTCTATTGCTTTGTAATAAATGTGGCTGGTGTGCATTAATTAATATCATGTAGCTACTGAGCTATATGGTAATGCAAAGCAAACTAGCCACCAGCTAGCAGGCTATCTATATTTTATCATGTTATGAAATTTTATGCCATGATATAAAACAAGAATCATATGCAGTGGCTAGTCAGATAGCTATACTGTAGTCAAACACTAATTAGCAGCTAGGTAGCTATATATTATCAAATTGATCAGTCATTGGATTTACCTTCTGTAATCATGGCAGTTGTTAGATCAGCATAAAACAAATTAGTAGTACCAGGGTCATAAATATCCACAAATGAATATCTACAAGTACAGAAAAATTGATATAACACTTGTCCAGCTATGTTGCTACCATATTGCTAACTATATCAATAACTTCTTAATCCCTCACTTTCAACAGATGTATAGCTAGTAACTGTACTATTAGTAATAACTGTGTAATTGTGTGTGATCTATAATTCAGTACAGCAGACATTTATAAATCTTGACCAGCTTGAATGTGTTGTTTTACTTTTTGTGGCAGAAATTGCTTCCCCTCATTTTCTACTCATATAGCTAGCTCATAGCTAGCACTCAATAGCTAGCTAGCTACATGATAGTTAGACGCCAAGACCAAGGGAACTAAGTGATTTAGTAACCCGAAGGCCCGAGGCTGTGGCGCCCGAGCATAGCGAGGGCGCTACTAAGGGCCTGAGGGTTACTAAATCGCTTAGTTCCCGTAGGTCGCGGTGTCTAACTTATTTAGACTACACTGAACAAGAATCACATGATAATACCTTCAAACGCCATTATAAGCGTGGAAGAGCTAGTTATTGATTTCCTGAGCGAAGAGCTTTTTAAGTTTCCATGGTACCCACTTAGCAACTAGCGCTAGTGTATTTTTGACGATGTTGATGTGCTTAACATCTTCGTGAGCAAATAAGCCGAAGAAGACTACAAACAGCGAAATGAAGTTTGTTGCACTACTCTTTATCTAGTAAGAATGGAAATTTGTTTTGTACATTAAAGTATAATCGAAATTTATTTGACGGTCTGTCATTCCCTAAGGGCAGGGTACTAAGTAAACACGTGTAGGTGACTAAGTAAACACGTGTAGGTGACTAAGTGAACATGCAGGTGACTAAGTGATTTAGTAACCCTGCAAACTCGCTATATTGTAGTCTAAATAAAGGTTGCAATTACTGAGGGAAATAACATTCATTTTAGTACCAATGCTTGTTTACAGGCAAACAATACCGTATACATATACAAAGGATCTAAATTTAACAAAATTTTCATCCTCAGAATTTTTACTTATCTAGTTTGCATTATTTAGAGCTGATACATACACAATGGATCCAATACTTGAGCAGATAGCTAGCTATGCCTTGGGTGTAAACTTGCAATTGAAACCTTTTCATGCAACAGTTGATGTATCAGAATTACCATATTTACAAGGAACAACATTTTGAACTTTCTTTACTGGTGAAGCACTTAATATTTGTGAACATGAACTAGGATCCCTATGCAGTTACCCTAAAGGAGGATGGTTGTGGTGCTGTTGTATATGATCCGAGTGCCATTTAGCTAGTGTGCCATATAGCCTAAATTTTTCGAGGACTAAAATTTTTGTGGTTTGCTAAATTTCTCTATAAATTTTCATTGTAAAAATTTTGTGGATAGGCCTTTTGCATTGCCTACCTTTTCTTCTGTCTGAAGTGCCATGCACTTAATAATTATGTATTATAGGAAGTCTTGCCACAGGAAGGCCTTGAGCTAACCTCTGTAGTGGCCCAAAAGATTAGCTAAATCAGAGAGAGGTGTCGCAAAAAATATTTGCAGAAATAAAATATATATAAGCATTATAATTAAAGTGAATATGAACAAAAAAGTTATTTCTAACATTATTAATATGCATGCACATATGCACATGTGATATGTCTCATGCCATTGGACAGAAAATCACCATAGCTACAGCTACTATAACTTACGATATGCATCCACTGTGCATGTTAGCTGACTAATATAAATACCGATTCATTAGCTACAAAAACTTAAACTAGATTTCACCACAAAATAGCTACAAATTTTGTACATGATTTCATAACAAATATATTCAATGCATAGTTCCAGTCACTGGTCTCATAGGGAAGTGATAGACACAGTGGTTAATAAAACGCACAGTGAAAGTTTTAACTGATTGTCAGAGTTATGCAGTGGCTAGTCATCAGACTACACTGCTGGTTATGAAATAGCTGGTAGCTATGCCTATACTAAATAAACAAGAATGAAAAGCAAATTTTGAATTTAAAAAAGGGACCACAACAAAAAATAAGGAAACAAGTAGCCAGCATACCATATAGCATGTTTTATTTGCAAGGTCCTAATTTGTGCGAATTTTGTGAGGAATGACGAGCTAGCAAATTATAAACTGAGATAAGACAAATAACAATAGACTTTTCTATGTAGCTGTCACGCAGTTCGTAAATTTAATAATAGCAAATATTACTGCTAGACTATCAGAATGAACGATTCGCAAAAATTGTGCCTCACAAATAAAACCCGCTATATGGCATATCAAGACTCACAATAGTGAGTCGCGAGGCCAAGAAGAAGTGTAGCAACGTGACCACTGAGTGGGTTATTTACACGTAGCACCACCCTCAAATTTGCAAGCGCTCTAGCTAAGCCGCCATGAAAGCTATCGCTTAGTTATCACTGACCCACAACCAGAGTTGGGATAACTTAGTTACTTGTAACTTAAGTTACTGTAATATTATTACTTTTTCAGTAACAAGTAATATAACTTAGTTACATTTGTTTCAGTAGTAATATAACTGAAGTTACTTTTGATCAATTGTAATATATTACTATCATGTAATATTATTACTTAGTTATGTAATATTATTACTTAGCATCAGTAAAATAAGCACTTTTGTCATTCTCATATTGTTGATTTTTACTGCTAACATATTGTTGTATGTCAGTTTTCCAATGAAATGGTAGCAAAATACGTACCTTATTTGAGCAATTTAAGCTAGAAACGTGCACCTTAATTATAAAGTAATATGTAAAGTAATATATTACTAGTTACTTTTCCAAAGCAGTAATATGTAACTGTAATAGTATTACTTTACTGAAAAGTAACTAGTAATATGTAATATATTACATTGTTGAAGTAACTTTCCCAACTCTGCCCACAATGTTCTTACTAGCTATATAGAATCAATAAACCGAGAATAGAGGAAATTGGCGCCACCATTTCTAAGTACCAGCCATTGCAAGTTTTATGATGCTCGTTGTGCGACTATGCATGATGAACCATCCTTTCCTGCCCGATTTGCCCTTTAACTAGAGAATTAGTACCTCGAAGAATCAATAACCTGAAGTTCATTGAAATCGGTTCAGTCATTCTTCTGATACAGCCTTAGCTATAAAGTCCTTCCTTTCACCACAAAAGTTTTTGTGCAGCAGTTGTTTTTTCTTCTTCTTTCTTTCATTTTCATCGTACACTTTCTCGTGGGCTTGCAGGAGCTTAATGATCCCCGGAACAAACTCTCATTTTGTACATTCACTTGTCTAATAACTTACTCATTTCTTCATGGATTTCAGCCAAATTTGTATTAGAATTTCTCCCATGTAGCTATGCTCTACCTGTCATACTATTTTTAGCTTGATGTACAGACCTTAATGTATTTGAGAAAGTCTATTACACTGCAGGTTGATAGTGGCCATAACTTGGACCCCCTTCAAATGATTTGCATAAAATTTCAGACACACAATCTATAATGATGTATCATTCTTCATTGAAAGTTTAGAAAAATTGTAGGCTTGAGTTTTTCAAAATTAAGCTCCAAAGTTTAATTTACAATACTGTACATGTGTGCTATATATCTAGCAAGTAGCTACATGTGATGTCCAGTACTTCTCTACTGCTTACTAGTAATAACATCTGATTATACTTCCAAAAAGTAGTGATATGCTAAACAAAAACACCCTGGGTGTAAAAAAGTGCGAGGCCAATCAGAAGCAGCATTGCAAATAGGTATGTGCAACCAAAAACTTTGATATCAGTTGAGGCCAAGAAGTTAATACTCATCAAAAATCTTTTTAACTACTTGAATGACATACAATAGTTTTTTCACAACTATGATTGGCTTTGTCACTTAGCCACCTTTTTCACACCATCATTATTATAAAGGTGGCCAAGTGACAAAGCCAATCATAGCTGTGAAAATATGCTTTAAACTATTGTATGTCATTCAAGTACGTAGTTAAAAAGATTTTTGATAAGTAACTTCTTGGCCTCAGCTGATATCAAAGTTTTTGATCACACATACCTATTTACAATGCTGCTTCTGATTGGCCTCGCACTTTTTTTACACCCAGGGTGCTTTTGTTTAGCTACCTACTAGGGGAAATGCACAGCATTGGGGGCGAGCCTGGTGCTTTGATAGATGCATGTATACACTTAGCTACGTACCACTGATGACTTCACATGCAATTTGACATTGTAATAATTATAGCACAGGGAATAAAACATGTACAGTTCAGTCTCAGTGTAGCTATCTACATGATGGTCTTAAAAATTTGTACCAGTACGTATTTCATGAAAACTAGCTGGATCAAGACTCACGATAGTGAGTCGCGAGGCCAAGAAGAAGCAGCATACGCGACCACTGAGTGAGTTATTTACATGTAGCACCGCCCTCAAACTCGCAAACGCTCTAGCTAAGCCGCCATGAAAGCTATCGCTTAGTTATCACAGACCCACAACGTTCTTACTATATAGAATCAATAAACCGAGAATGGAGGAAGTCGGCGCCACCATTCCTAAGTACCAGCCATTGCGAGTTTTATGGCGCCGTTCGTGCGCCCACGTACGACGAACCATCCCTTACCGCCCGATTTACCCGTTACTCGAGAATTAGTACCTTCATTGTTTGAAGAATCAATAACCTGAAGTTCGTCGAAATCGGTTCAGCCAGTCTTCAGATATGGCCTTATAAAATCCTTCCTTCCACAAAAATTTTTTTGACGCGGCCGTCGTTTTTTTTCTTCTAATTCTTCTAATTCTTCTTTCTTTCTTTCATTTTCATCGCACACTTTTTTCGTGGGCTTGCGGGTGTTTTCGTGAATCCCGGAAGTTTTTTTCAAACTCTCTTTTTGTACATTCACTTGTTTGTCTAATAACTCACTCATTTCTTCATGGATTTCAGCCAAATTTGTATCAGCACTTTTCCTATGTATGCTCTACCTGTCTTACTACTTTCAGCCTGAAGTAAACACTTGAATGTATTTGAGAAAAGCTATTACACTGCAGGTTGATAGTTGCCATAACTTGGACCCCCTTGAAATGATTTGCATAAACTTTCAAATACACAATCTATATTGATGTATCACTCTGTAGTGAAAGTTAAAAAAAAATTGTAGGCTTGAGTTTTTCAAAATTCAGCTTCAAAGTTAAATTTACAATATTGTATGCTAAGCAAGTACAAGTTATGCCCATGCAGCAGGGGCGTAGCCAGCCATTTCTTGATGGTCGGGCAACGGTTCAAGCATGCAACTAAGTATATTGTTATATATTAATGCATACATGTGCCCACTTTCATGTGAGCATTTACTTCTTTTGAAAAGTGTATGCACACTATCCTAGCTATGATGTAATGTATAACAAATGCTGCTGCATGAAGCTATAGATACTTGATCAAAAGATCCAGGAAACTATCCAGCGATGATCATGACTATACGAGCTCACGTGCCTCTGGATTACTTGCATGGGCATCTACTAGACATTGAAAATATATATTAGTTATTATAATGTTTGAAATAATAATAATTTTTGCAACCACACAAAGATCGCATGTATACACAAGGCCAACAGTAAGGAGGCACCCTGTTTTTCACACAAGTGCTTAATTTTATAACCTGGCACACGTTTATACATGCATTGCTTAACCTTGATATCCAGCTGTCTCAAAGCTCAAGTCTGCATGCATGTTGAAGGCTGGAGGCTTCATCAGTAATTCTTCTATATGACCCTTGTAAATGATATTACTTTTGTCACGCGACTTGTCACCAGCATAACAACACTGCCGATACCACTCCTCTCAGTGTATTTTAACAGAAGAATCTAATGCTGTATCAGTGACGGTCGGGCAAATGCCCCACCATGCTCACCCCTAGCTACGCCTCTGCCATGCAGCACTTCTCTACTGTTTGCTAGTAATACGTAGCTAACATCTGTTTCCAAAAAAGTAGTGATATGCTAAACAAAAACACCTTGGGTGTAAAAAAAGTGCGAGGCCAATCAGAAGCAGCATTGCAAACAGGTGCGACCAAAAACTTTGATATCAGTTGAGGCCAAGAAGTTACTTATCAAAATCTTTTTCACTACTTGAATGACATACAATAGTTTATAGCATATTTTCACAACTATGATTGGCTTTGTCACTTGGCCACCTTTTTCACACCATCATTATTAATAAAGGTGGCCAAGTGACAAAGCCAATCATGGTTGTGAAAATATGCTATAAACTATTGTATGTCATTCAAGTAGTGAAAAAGATTTTGATAAGTAATTTCTTGGCCTCAACTGATATCAAAGTTTTTGGTCGCACCTGTTTGCAATGCTGCTTCTGATTGGCCTCGCACTTTTTTTACACCCAAGGTGTTTTTGTTTAGCTATTAATTACAGTAAAGTAATTACAGCGGATTGAAATAACATATGTAATAATATCAATTGATCGCAAAAGGTATCACAAGCATGCATAATAAGCAAGTCACGGGTGGTATCAGTTATTATAAAGAAAAGAGACATAGTGAGGCCCCATGGCTTTTAAGGAAGATCTTATATCTTTTATAAACAACATCTAATAGTCATCTATCTTTTATATTGTAGAAAATTATGTAGCTGGCTATAGGGTGGCAAGGCAGCTGATACTATATACTTCAATGTATCTATCTAGCCATTCAGTGCTATATGCAATCCTAACATTGAATGATCAGCTTTACTATTGCTTACTAGGCTTGAGTAGAAAGTTGTATTCACACATTGTGGTTAATAAATTATGGTTAGCACTTGAATAGTATATACATGCCTATGGTTAGCATTTAATGGTTCGCACGCTATAGCACTCCACGTGTTTTATGTAATGCTTGTAATGTTTGATGTAATGTTGGTTTGCACTTAAACGGCTTTCAGCCATATAAAGGGAGTTTAGATGTATCAAGCAAGCAAGCAAGAAGACAGATTTCACTGTTGATCCCATATGGTGGCGCTCGCTAAGGCTCACCCCAATTACAAGGTAGCTATTCAATTATTACACACAAATCCATACCTGAAATAAATAGTTCCAGTTCCACTTGATGGTGCAGTCCATCTCAGCATTACTGTTGTCTTATCAGCAGGACTTGTATGAGTGGCTCCCGTCTACAGTACAGATAAATTATAGCAATGCATAATTTTAAGATTTTGTATGAGAGCATCAAATAAAAAGGTAGAAGTGTGCTATATTATTGGCCATATAGCTCTGGGAATGTGTGAGTAATGCAATATAGCATGGTAAGGTGTGAAAATTATTACAAGGAAGGAAAAAACTGGGATATCCAACCAAAATAAGCCTTGCTCAAGAGGATGACACTCCAATACACTCTGTACTTTGATCCGCAAAGGGCCTGAGGGTTTAGAAATTTTGAGGACTCCACGATGTATGTATATAACTGTTTTATACTCTATCTACAATATATTTTACTATTTGTCATTTGCATGAATTAAAGTGTTTAGGAAATACATCAGTATCTAAAATGTTATAGGAAATGCAAGTGAAACAATTAAAAGTACCATATATCGACAGACCAGAAGCCAAGCCTCATAAGGCTTCAATAGTATATCCTTTGAAGGTGGACACACACACAAACTTACAGGCATGTGCATAAGCTTTTTGGCTTCAGTGTGCACACCTGGCTTAATAGTTAGGTTATTATGTAATAGTTATAGCTAACATGTAGCTTTATACGAGCTATTTAGAATAAACTTTGCTATTTACATGTACAGTTAACTCAAACTTACATTCATTACACATCGAGTTTGCTGATCTGTTTCACTGTCAAAAATAAATTCACCTGTTGGTGAGTCATCGGCTGCTGCCCTAGCTTGTATGAGAAATCCTCGGAAATCGGTATTATTAATAGTACCACTAAGAATAACTACAAGATAATATAAGGACTAATAATAAAATGTTTAGTGTGAAAAAACAAGTTGATGTATTACCATCTAGCTATTAGTTAAACCAAACAATGTTAATCAACTGCTATTTTCAGTGTATTGTAACTAATGATGTCATGGGCAAGTCACGTGAACAAAGACTCATCACTAAGGAACACATAGCAACGCATACAAATTTAATTCTTTTGTTTAAACCGTCTATATACTCCAGTACTTTAGTGATAAAACTTTAAAAGTAATATAAAGTTGTTTTAAGCTGAAATTCTTACTGTAACACTATAGGCCAGTCTTCTTTTATAAGCTCCGTAACCCACACTGCATGCTCACTTTTAAAACTGAAGTGCTCCATCTTGCTGTTAATGTACAGCTGGTTAAACAGCTTTTACTTTGAAAAGAATGGCTAACACAGCATTACCTTGCTCTTCTTTGGCAGTAACTCATGATGCGCTTTATTGCTAAGGCCCCATCCATCAGTAATATCGATAGCAAGTGTCATATAAAGAAACTGAAAAGCAGTAGGACTTGTTTGATTGGTTATTCAGGCTTCATTTCACATGAATGGTCTTTAATAGCCTGGGGGTGGACACACACACACACACACACACACACACACACACACACACACACACACACACACACACACACACACACACACACACACACACACACACACACACACACACATACATACACACACGCATACCAACGTCCGCAAGAAAACATTTCAGAAAACCAGGTGCGTGCCTGGTTTAAACAATTCTGTATGCACTGACAAATGGATAGATCTTAATTCCATAATATTCCATAATATTATTCCATAATATTTTGGATAGATCATCATCTCACAGTAAGATGATAGAAAAGCATTATTTCTCTGTACTGTATATGTATGTAGGTATGTATGTATGTCTGTCTGTATGTATGTATGTATGTATGTAGGTATGTATGTATGTATGTCTGTCTGTATGTATGTATGTATGTATGTATGTATGTATGTATGTATGTATGTATGTATGTATGTATGTATGTATGTATGTTTGTATACATGTATGTATGCATGTATGTATGTATGTATGTAGGTATGTATGTATGTCTGTCTGTATGTATGTATGTATGTATGTATGTATGTATGTATGTATGTATGTATGTATGTATGTATGTATGTATGTATGTATGTATGTATGTTTGTATACATGTATGTATGTATGTATGTATGTATGTATGTAGGTATGTATGTACAACACAATGTAGTTAAATAGTGTCCACTTACTTGTGTATGTATCATCAGGTGCATAGCTGTTCCCAATTGCACTAGTATCGACATAGAAAGGGACATCATCATCAGGATCGTTTGCAGGAGTAGTATGACCAGCAGGCAGGAAGTCACCACAGGCTGGTTCAGGTGCTCCTTCAGGTCGCCCCAGTACAGTAACTACTGATGCAGCCAACAGTAACACAGTATGTAGCCAAAATTCCTAATTGATAGAAAAGGAAAATGAATGTGTGAATATACTTAGCTATTAATGATTTAGAAATTTATCTGTCAAAGATTTATGATTTATGAGATGAAATGGTTAGATTAAATTATTAGCAAAGGGTACCACAAAAATTGACTAAGCCTGTACAAACTCAAAAACAAGCTATTGTTTTACCAACTAAAAACCAGGCTCTAAGTTAATCTACTGTTATTTGTTAAGAGCATTCAATCATAATATGAGGAAGTCACATGAATAAAGACTCATCACTAAGGAACACATAGCAATGCTGCAGTGAAGTAATAGCTAAACCAAAAAACATTAGCTATAGCTACCTAGCTCTCTTGCCTTGTTAAAAAATAAAGAATTACTTTACACCCCCACCACATGGTGATGAAAAGTCCTTAGAATTTCTTTGAGGACTTTCTGTGATTATTTAAGGTCACAATGTATAGCTACTACAGTAGTAAGTCATTTCTTGTATGATGCTTACAAGAACATTTTAATCAAGTGCTTCAAGTGCCAAGTTATCTCTCACTGTCTTACAGCTAAAATTGCATTATCTTGTAAAGAAGGTACTGACTTGATTAACTGTACTAAGTATGGCAGCAACCGGACATCATCTGCCATCTGGGCAAGAGTGATGTTTCTCTTGACTGGTTTAGCATTGCTGTAAAAGCTACATAACTATACTGGCAGCCAGGGATTTAGCATCACTCTCCAGTGATCATGGAATATCACTATTAACACAAGTGCAATGGTACCATTGCATGTAACACTGTTAAAAGGTGAATATTTTATTAGAGAATTTAAGCTATGTGATCATTTGCAGGTAAAGATGACACCACATAGCTAAACCATAGATAGTCTAATAGCTAACTATATTCTATCTTTGGTAAAACGTTAATTTTGAGCTGTGCTGTCAATAAATTGTGATTACAAATTCACGCATGATACATCTGTATAGCTAAGGCTACATAATATATATAGAATTTATAAGTTAAACATTCTGCATGGATGACAAGAGCTTATGTTTTCTTAGCTATGTTTATTGTAACTGTAGGCCATTCATCTTGAGTGTTACAATGCATAATATAGACACGTAGTGATGAAGTCACTAAATCTAGAGCTAATGATAGACTTTGATTGTTATGTACCAGCAATGATATGTATGTGAGTACAATTACAATCTAAAGATGACACAACTCAAGGAGTATATATAGTTAGTTAGTAATATAATATTTTATGCAGCTGTGATTTCCAAAAATCTTGTAATGCGAATATCATAAAAGATCACGCATGTGATCAATGCTTGAAATACTCCAATAGAGCATTCATTACTGAAGTTACTGTGGTTGTTATAGTAATATTCCATGTAGAAAATGATGCGAAATCCACTGGTTGGTATAGTTACACAACAGCAATGCTAAACCAGTCATTATACAATAACCTAGCTTTTCCAAAACTTTCAAAGAGCAGTGGAATTTGTAGAGCTGTCACTTAGACCAGTGGTTGCTATTAAGTCAATGCTCCAAAGGAAAAATGGTGAAACAACGAAAAGAACAAGTTACCAACAGTTGAAGGTGGTACTGATCATGGCTTATGGTAGCATCACTCCAGATAGCAGTGTGTCTTCTAGACCAGCTACTCAAAGTACTTCAACTAGTAGCTAGTAAGATAATTAGCTACACCGTACTCCATCAGTGTTTAATATTGTTTACTCTAAAGACACCAATCAAGAGGCAAGTGTTGCATGTCCTCCACCTCATGGTTCTCGTATCATGCCCGCTAGATTGATGGCAAAGGCGTGGTCTCACTCCTCATCAGCTAAAACAAACAATACTAGAGACCATTCTACATGGCATGGTAGTTCGGTGAGTGTTGATAGCAACATGTTACATGGTTAGTACTCAGTTGCTAGGGATGAGTGATGTCTGGTAGTCACAGACAGTTGCCGCTGTAGCAGGGAAGAGAAACATCTCTGCAAGGTAGTACGATATGCCATGCACAAAATCTTAAATCTCTTATTATACAAGTGGTACAACAACATCAAAGCCTGCTCAAGGTTAGTCATGCATCATACAACTATTAGTTCACTGATCAGTATATAATACCTGAAGGAATAAATGAAAGCTCATCTGAGGAGACTGTTGATTGCACACTGATTTGATTCATATAGTCTACGCAATGTAAGGTTAACGGTGTATTTTAAATTAGATTAAATAGCCAATTATGATGACTTGATTTATATACCGTAGCTATAGTAAAAAACTTTGGCGGTAAAAAAGTTTGGCAAAATAGTGCTTTTGAAACATTGGCGAAAAAACTTTAGGCTTACCTGCATATTTTAGTGCATGATAGCTATGCACTCCGTAAACTATTAAAATTTTTATCGAGCCCATAGAGAGTGTTGGAGAGTAAATTATTAACAGCGCAATACTATGAAATGAAGTTACCTCAACTGGATTTCCCTAACCAAGTGCTACTACCATAATATACAAGCGAGACAAGCACCTACAATAAATGCCATATGCAAGCACATAAAAGTATTGTTTCTTGCGCGTGTTTACTTAGTGATTGTTTGATGAGATTCAACCACTCAGTGTTGCATTATTAATCGTATAAGTCATCATTCAAAAGCTGATGCTTTATTTCATAAGGTACCTTGTAGCTAGTTATTTACTCGAATATTTAACTTACGCGTACATTCCATGACACAAATTGTATGATCACATGCTTCATCGTGAATATTGGCAAAAAAACTTTGTGAATTGGCTACAATTCGCCAAATTCACCAAACTTTTTTACCGCCAAACTTTTTTACTATACAGTATAATAATTAACCACCCTGCACTGTATCGTCGATTGCATGTTCATCAGTTTGAACATTACATCGAGTAGAATACCTTAAGCTGAGTAATATTAGTAATTGCTTTTTCTGTTGTTGCTCCATTAAAGGTGAACTGCTCTGTGGACTGCAACAGTCCAAGCTCAATGGTACTAACATCAGAGGAATGAACTGGAGATACCTTCCCTAGAAAGTTACCAGCTGAAGGCAACATGCCATCCAATTACACTAACCTTTCTGCTTACTCCTGTTGCTGAGGAGAAGTTGGAGAACTCTTCCTTTGTAGTGTCTAATGATGAGGAGAGTCCTAGTGTTTGTGACATTTCATGCTAACAAAATCCCTTGCCAACCACTGACCCTACTAAAAAGAGTTAATGTGGGGCTGTGGAACCACTTGACGATCTAAAGGACCTAATTTGCTTTGCCTTTAACAACCTGTCTTCTTGTAATTTGTTGGATATGGTCACAGAGTTTTCTGATTCTGTTGTGTATACTCAATTACCTTGATGGCTGAATATCTAGTTGAGTGAGCCTCCATTGAACCTAATTTGCACACCAATTTTTTAAACAACCTTGCAGATCCCGCCTTTGGTAGGTTTAATTTTACAGGAGACCTATAAACACATTGGTTTTGCACTACATACAAATTTATCGTTTGATCTCTCTTTTGAAGACTCTTAGTAGCTAAATGGCTTGGCTTGCAGACCCTTAATTGCAAGGGGTATTCTTGATCCCTTGCCTCTGTCAGCAGCTCTGTGGGACATTGCACATTGTCACTGCTTTTACCAGAGGTTCTCAATATTGCTGTTTGCCATTCCATTTGTGGCTTAATTACTGCTGGCTGGCTCTCGCAATATGTGGCTTTTTGAGCCCTTGCATCCCTGCATGGGTTAGAGATATTTTCTCTTTGCTAGCTATGCTTCATGCCTACCCTCATGTGGGGCTTTATTTGTATTTTGGAAATAGAGATTCTGTTCCATGACTTCCAGTCTCCTCCTGTGGGGTAGGCATCGCAACAGTTTACAGACAAACTTCTACAATCAGCTAAAGTGATTGAAGACCAGGAGCCTGCATAGCCAGTTGAAGTCTCCAACAAGGAACAGATCACAGTAACGGTCATTAAACAAGTTGAAGAACAACCCGTGTTGGTGGTGAGGGCAAATCATAGCTAAAAAGCCTCTCCTTCTAGCTAGTAACTATGGTAGCAAAAAACCGTCAAAGAAGGTGACTTCTCAGGGCGTTTGTACAGGAGATAATGATGAGGAGTATGTTGTAGATGATGAGGGAAAAGTTGATAAAATCATTCCACCTGTATATAGCTAGTGGTTAAGGAGCCATCAAAGAATGAAGTTGCTGAGGAAGCTTATGATGACAAGGATGACACAGATAGAGATGTTAACAAAGCTTAATATTGATAAGCCTAATGACAAAACTGAGGAAGAGATTGATGAGAGGGTTGATGATGATAAAGCAACTGATGAAGCTGATAAAGGTGATGAAATGATGATTGCTGAGAAAGATTTGTAAAGATGATGGTGTTATGAAGACGATGTATGTGTAGCCATTGAATTGAACACTTAGCTATATATGGTATAGCTTTATAGTTTAATGCATAAATTTTTAGCGAATTGCAGATCGATTGTACATTGATGCTCTCTAATAGAGCAGTCGACAATTATTAGTGCATGACTGCACTATTAGACAGTATCGATCAGACTGTAGAGCTAATTTTAGCGATTTCGTATAGCTATACTAGTGCATCGTTAATATACGGGAAAACGCTTCCGATGTGCAGCACGTGCGATCGACTTAGTTGCATCATCTTGTATGGCGTACAAAAATTTTTGTGGGACGACACTTCCGGGATTTTCTAGAGCGCGAGGTTTTCGCGGAATTGTTCAGTTCCGACAAAATTTTATGTTTCGGAAACGTAGCTACGCAGGCGCGTATGAGACCAAATTAATTAAGATGACCACGCAATCCAAGCAATATCCACCGCCTTATCATTTCAGTCCAAGTTGATTTTCAAGTTTAAATTTCCAAATCGATCCGCCGATTATCGGCAAAACATCGTGGCTGTAGATACGCCAGTAGCTATTTGGCGATAACTACCTGCCATAGCGACAAGAGCTGCATACGAGCTAGCTAGCTATACTCTTTGCCGTCAACTAATACATACAATCAAAACCATACTAACTAAAAATGACAAATATATCAGTCCCGACTACTATAGCTACGCTATACGCTAGGAATTAAGAATAGAATATTCAGCTAGCCTGCTAGCTATAATTCAAGCTAACCACACGTGACTATCATTAGCTATTAATAAACTTACCATCTTGTATCGTTCCGCTGAGACTGGTTAACTATGCACGATGCTTAATACCGGCAAACCCTACTGAGCTGCACCTCGTCCGAGAACACGAGTAATGTGACCAGATCCACACTTAGCAGCTAGCTATATATAGCTATGGTTTTGCGTGACCGTATAAATGTAGCTAATATCAGAAATCATAAATGTGCCAGGAATTAAACTAATATAGACTTTAGCTATATATAGCTACCAATGATTAAAGCTATCTCCCAAATGCCTGCATCACCCAGCTATATATATAGCTAGCTACAAGTGCAACCATATATGGATAGCTATACGTATACATGCATGACATGCCTGCAGCTATAACATATCACACAG